>OOFC01033066.1:0-10299 GCA_900323345.1 Pseudochromis fuscus | reverse complement strand
TAAGACAATATAAAACAAGATAAAACAAGATAAGACAAGATAAAACAAGATAAGATAAAATAAGACAAGACAAGATAAGATAAGAAAAGACAAGATAAAACAAGATAAGATAAGATAAAACAAGATAAGACAAGATAAAACAAGATAAGATAAGATAAAACAAGACAAGATAAAACAAGATAAGATAAGATAAAACAAAACAAGATAAGATAAAATAAGACAAGACAAGATAAGATAAGAAAAGACAAGATAAAACAAGATAAGATAAGAAAAGACAAGATAAAACAAGATAAGACAAGACAAGACAAGACAAGATAAGATAAGATAAGATAAAACAAGATAAGATAAGATAAGACAAGACAAGACAAGATAAGATAAGATAAGACAAGATAAGACAAGATAAGACAAGATAAGACAAGATAAAACAAGATAAGATAAAACAAGATAAGACAAGATAAAACAAGATAAGATAAGAAAAGACAAGATAAAACAAGATAAGACAAGATAAGACAAGATAAAACAAGATAAGATAAAACAAGATAAGACAAGATAAAACAAGATAAGATAAGATAAAACAAGATAAGATAAGATAAAACAAGACAAGACAAGATAAGATAAGACAAGACAAGATAAATTAGCACTTTATTGATCCCACAGCAGAGAAATTGAATTTGTTTTTGCCTATTGTAGCATTTGCATTTGAACTAAGAGAAAGTTGGACCCTGGCACTGCTCTGTCTTTGCTCTGCTTTGTGCAGAGATTTAACACAAATACTGGAAATGAATGAATGCTTGGTTGTAGAAGTTAAAATATTTCATGACAGTTTTTTTGTCAGATATTTTTTTCCTTCACTACTGAATAAGATAATACTTTAAATTTGACACTACAAAAACATAAAAATTGCATTGAAGTCAGTGCTGTGCTAATAATTGTCTTATCTTTGACTGTAATAATAAAACAAAATCCCTCTTAGCATCTAATGTCTGGAAAATAATTTACTTTTTATGTTTGTTTCCATTAAAAAGAAGCAGTGACCTAAAACACTGGACAAGATCATATCTAAATGTATCTGGCAAAATAAAAGAGCTAGAATTAAATGTATTGTTCTTCTTTGCTCGATGGAGAAATGAAGTTTCAACTTACTAACTAATGATGCAGATTGTATTTGGGTGGAAACATAGTACAAAAGACATTAGGACCTTCAACCTCCACCTGTAGAGCTACTATAATAGCAGTAAATCCAGACTTTGTACCGTCCACAGAGGATACAGGATACAAGAAGTGAGCAAACAAAGGATTGGTTTATAAAGCACAAGTGTTTAAAGGACAAACCTAAAGTCTTTGGAAGATCTTAAAGGAGTTCAATCTACCTGTGCAAGATTTTTATCAGTTTCTACAATTAAGGAGTTTATCTTCAGAACCATGAGGATAACATCTGCAGAGCATCTTCTGAAATACAGGAAGTACTGATGTCATTTACAGAAAAAGATATAAACAAATACATAAAGCCGCAAACATGATAGCAACAGATGAACAATGGGAGGAATCATTCAAACATGGACATAAATTAACAAACAGTCTGATGTGGAGAGAGTTTGACTGAAAAGTCAAAATGTGATTGTGTAACACTCCATTCATCACCTCAGGATTCAACAGTACCTCTGAGTGGAGGGGACCTGGACTAACGGGGGTTATACACATTTTTTTGGGACCGCCCAAAAGTCGTAGACGTTTGGAAAAACATACAAAAAGAAATAAGTCAGATTGTGGACATGAATCTAATCCTGGACCCACACTCTTTATAGCAGCACAGTGTTTTTAATAGCAAAGAAAACAACAACAGCATCCTGACTGAAACCACAACCTCCCAATGTAACACAGTGTGGACACAGATTAACAAAGGTCTTCATCATGGAGAAGATTACAGCTGAGGACAAACACATCTGATGTGACATGGGCTTCAGTGGTACACTAATACCTGGGCTACAGTCACCTCTTCAAGCTTTTTTTAATTTAATCTAATTTAATGAACTAATGTATTTATTTTACTGTAAACCCACTTGTCTAATGTCAAAACAAATTGTTTGCAGAGGTTGTTAGTTAATAAAAGAAACAGGATTGAAGATGTGTGGACGCTGTGTGTGTGGTGATTGGCATGTAGGTAAGTGTGTTTATCTGATGTTGTTATGAAGGGAACGTGTGTGTGTGTGTGTGTGTGTGTGTGTGTGTGTGTGTGTGTATACATGTGGATGTGTAGTAATGTGGTAAAATGGAAAGTTCTGGTTTGATGAGAAATGAGTGTAATGGATCATTATCTCCTGTGTATTCAACAAAAAGTAAGTTACAAACTAAATGAAAAGACAAAGACACAATCAATGAATTAGATTGAAAGAAATCAAACAGTTTGGTGCTAAAACACTTAAAAATCTGAACATTTAATTTAAATTTAAGAATGTATATTTTCTGTCTATGATTGGGACTAAGGTGAGTTTAAAAAATATTGTAGTGAAAGTGGAAAAGGATCTTGACAAACAATATTTTTATGGCCAGTTTTTGGACACTTTTTCTTCCTTGTAATGAACCAAGTGTCACTTTTTTAAACAGACACACAAGAGTTGATGAACCAGGTTTTCTAATCTAACTTGAAACTTAAGCCATGTTCAGCCATGAGTGTAACTAATCACAATAAAAGCACATGTGACATTAGTGTTTTACTGCAGTCTACTGTGCATCAGTAAATCTATCAACACAGTGTAGAGCTGCACTCCACAGTGTGAATGGACACATGTGTCACCTCCATACAGTCTGGTGCTACACTGCCCTGCTGCTGCAGCGTGGACCATCTGACCAATCAGAGCACTGCACAGTTCTGCTTTCAGCTCCTAATGGCTCCTCCAGCAGTGCTGCTGTGAGAGCCACTGGCTGTCATTACTGTGGTCTCCCATCATCCAATAATCATGATGTGTGTGCAGCGTGTTGGGGAGGTGCAGATCAGTACCAGTAAGTCATCAGACCACTTCCCCCCGGCTGCAGAGTGCTGTCCAAACTCTGCTGCTGCCGTCTGTCTCTGAGCAAAATGCTTTCTCCATGAAACCACAGTCCCAGCCGTGCGATTCAGTCCACATTAGCACTGCTAAAGTGCATTGATCTGCTGTGTGGTAACAGTCTGTAACATCTACATCCTTTCCACAGGGTTTCTCTTTAATGACAAAGAAGTGGAGGAAACAGTGATCAGCTGATCGGTCTCATTCAGACCCACTCACCCACTGATCAACACTCTACAATACAGTGGTGAAGGCCACACTCACACAATCTTCATGCTCAGACTAATCGTAACGTCAGGTTTTATAAGCTCATTTTAACAAGGAGACACCAAACTGAGAGAGTTGAACATTATTCACTGGATGAATGAACAGTAGAAGTATTTTGGAGAAGGCTTTAGATTGGACAGGACCCCACTGAGTCTACACCCTGATGGTGGGGGAGCAGAGGGATGGAGGACTGCTGCTGATCAGGATGAGGTGGAGATGAAGAGGAGGGTTGTGGTGTGGTCTGTCTGAAAGGCAGGAGGACAGTACTGAGCTTTACAGAGCAGAGGAGATGTGCTGCTCAGAGGATGCAGGACAGAAGACTACAGTTATAGTTTTCAACTCAGGATTGGACATTCACATTATGCACTTGGTACAATCACAGTAACTTCATGAATTATTATTAATAATAAATATTCCTGACTCGGATCAGTCAGTAACTGTCCATCACAGTCTCAGGTAAAGTGACCATCAGTCAGTTTTACACTCTGACACAATGTCCAGTCAAACAAACAGCGTTTACCTCAAATGATGAATTTTAAATGACACATCAGGAGTGTTGGATACAGGTCATACTCCTGGTTTTTAACATTTCTTCATTGTGTTTTGTGTGTTTCTCTGTCTTCCTGTGTGTACCTTGTTATTTCCTGTTTTATTTTGTAAGGTTACTTCCCGTGTGTGTCCTTGTCGCTCTGTTGTTCCCTCTGCCCTTGTGTATTTAGTCAGTGTGTCTTCCCCTTGTCTTTGTCACTTCATCTCTTTGTGTCTTCACCTCCCTGTGACTTCAGTATGAATCATACTGGTTTTTGTTTTCTCAGATCCATAGTTTGAGTTTACATCTTGTCGACTGTGTTTTTGTCCTTTTTCATGCAGCGCCTTCACTTCCTCGTCTGCATTATGGCTCCTGATTTTCACCATTCCTGACAAATCCAGCAGCATACTGGAGAAGTCTTCTCACTTCCTGTAAACCTCTGTGAACACTGATCTCCACAGGATCCTCTCTGAGCAGTGCAGCTGTTTCCTCAGGTCTCTGATTGGTCAGTGGGTGGAGCTTTCATACGATCCATAACGTATGTGATGATATGTCCTGGTACAAACAAACCAGCATCATCCTCCTGGAAACCTGGGACTCAGCCTGAAGTTACCTCCATACCTCCAGATGCTGCTCGGTGCAGGCCTCAGGTGTCAACTCTCCCTTTGACCTGAGTGTAGTTTGAACATGTTCCTGTGGTTTCTGTTGATCTGTGGATTCACAAGCTCTAAAAGATCCACCCTGTTCATCAATAATCTGACTGATTGGAAACAGGAACAACAGCTCAGTGATGCAGCAGCTACATGTTGGTTCACTGAAACACTCTGTGATATTACTCCAACAGAAGCATCGTGAAGCAGCCTCATGGTCATGTTGTGTAATGGTCCTCAACAGACAAGCAGGATCCACCCTGCAGTGCTGAGTGCTGGCAGGATCCCTCATTAAGGACCATTACTCTGACATTAGGAGTAATCCCATTACACTGACTGCTACACAAAATACACAACATGAAGCCCATCAGACATGGATGTTAGAGTCATTTCAGGATAATCTTTGATTTTTGTGAATGAAAAATCATAGAGCAGTGAAAACTGTTTGTCCCGGGTCATCACAGGCTGGATGTTAGGTCCTAAACTGAAGCACATTCACTGTTTTCTGAGACTGTGGAGTGAGAGCAGGAGTCATCACACTGAGGGAGGCTCCTGACGTCACAGTCCAGGTTTAAACAGTTTGTTTTCATCTCACGTTATGGATTAAAATCCAGTTTGAAGTAAATATGATTCTGTGTTGAATCAGTTTGTTGGCACCTTTTCATTAAACAGATGAACCCACAACTATGTCTGAAATAATGTGAAGCTGACAACAGTTAATCATCCTTCATTGTTTATTTCATGTTTAACACAAAATCAAACGTTGTTCTTGTTGTTTGATCCAACTGAACATTTTAAATAATAAACCATGGTCCTCCAAGCAGCACATTATCACAGCCACCTGCTTTACTGTCACAGCTCAGTGCTCCTGCTGCTCCACACTTCATACATACTCCTGAGCTCACTGCAGTGTGTGCACATGATGACCTCCCAGCTCCTCCCTGCTCCTCCATCTACCTGCAGTCAGCACTTCACTTCACTTCACTTCACTTCACTTCATCCAGTTATTCTGAGAAGCTCAGCACAATGTTAAATGATCAAAGTAATGAACCATAACTTTGCAGTTAAACTGATTCATCATGAACAAGACAGATTTACATCCACTGTCTAACACAAAACTATTCAAACTGTGTCTAAAAGTCTAAAAACAAATCAGTGGAAAAGTTGCACTTTGTGAATCAGGTGCAGGTGATGTGACTGATGCTGTAGCTGGATGGTGACATGACAGGTGTTTGGTTTGGTAACATCACAGAACATTGGACTCATTTTGTCAACTTACTTAATAATCATCTTTACCACCCTGTTGTATCAGAAGATGCTGGGTTTGCACCAGGCTTGTCCACAATTCTGAATTTCACTTCTATTCATCTGAAGAATGGGAGTTTGAAGTGAATTGGCTCCGCCCCACAGGATGTTGAATTGGAATAACAGGAAGTGGAATTAAATTCAATGCAATTCAGAGAAATCCCTTTTAGCCCAGTAACAGGAAGAATGTGTCACGTCTAAAGGTTTGGGTTTAATATTAAAAATTCTTTACAAACACTAAAATGAAATACATTCCCTCCATGTTGAATACTTAGGTAAAGTAAAGCATTTTGGGAACTGAAGTATTTTTTCCATAATTTGAAAGTTATAATAGATGAAGTTAAATGTTCTGTTTTGTGGATGATGCTTTTAAGTGTTGATGAGAAATATTCACTGTAATTGAAATATATTGTCCACATGAAGTTCATAGTAATAATATTTGTATGAAATAAGTGAAACGTGTGGAATTTATAAAATTATCAATTAGAATTTCAATTCTACTTCCTGTTTGCAGCCTCAATTCAAATTCATGGGACTGAATTGGAAATTTTGCACAAGCCTGATTTGTACTTATGTTGATGATGGATCCAAACGTCTTAATCTGAATTTCTCTCTGGCTGGTGTGGTTTAAATGATGAATCTTGTTGGTTTTATTTTATCATTAAATAGAAATGTGACTCAGAATAACTGCTTCTGAACTGTGTTAATGTGTCTGATGGTACACACACCTCACAGTACTGCTGATGGTCATTAACTGAGCTGAATACAAAACAATACAACACACTGGACTTATTGTCCAGTTTAGTGCAGCTCCTCAGTGGTAGACCCCACCATAAAAATAAAAATCATCAACATATACGTAGTCAGTAAAACATAGTCTGTACATTAGTAAATAGTTTGTGTGTCTGTCTGTATGGTTGTGTCCTTCATGATGTTTGAGGAGGATCAGTTCTGCTGCAGAGCATCGTGTCGTCGGCAGCTTTTCATAGCCACATATCTTTATGTTCATGGTTTCTGTGCGTCTCTTTGAAACCTGATCAGAATGATTGATTAGATATATAACAGAGGAATTGATTTGATATGTAACATTTTTTAGGGATGACCACAAATCCGTCCAGGCTGTTTTAGCATCTCTTGGTAAAATGAGCAAGAATTTATTTCTTTTCACAAATGATTCACAGGATTCTTCTAAACCCATCATCCAGATTCATGACACCGGACAGTAGCTCCATATCCCTGCCTCGTTCTGTGGCGGGTCCGGCTCCTGGATGGGGGGGGCCTGCTGCAGGAACTGGTCCCAGTCTGGCCCACACACTGGGAGCTCTGTCTGGAAGTGGTTCCAGAACCTGGAGGAGCGACAGGAGCCGTTAAACAGGACGTGCACAGTAACATGTGAACAAGACTCTGACAGGAGAGGCTGTGCTGCCCTCTTCTCATTTACACTGAACACATGACAGGAGGAGCGGGTACTTGTGGTGGTAGGTGTCCGGGTCTCGGCTGATGCGGTTCTGAAAGCCAATGTACAGGTCATCCCAGAGGCGGCCGTGCAGCACCACATTCCTCATCACCCCAATCCTGTTCTTGATCTGGGAGGGAGACAAAGTTCAGGTTCAGCTCTGACTGTGTGAGGATCTGTGTGTGTGTGTTGAAGGTGAAGTCTGTTCTGGACAGCAGACACTAATCATTTACACTGACAACACATTTAATGACTGGTCCACAGGTAAAGACCTGCTCACAGGAGCAGTGTGGTCCACCACCGTCCATGTGATGCCAGATAATGTGATGCTGCCTTATATGATGATATGTACTGATGATGTTTTGGGCAGGTCAGAGGATGGACTCCCCAGATATAATATACTGACAGTGTTGGTATTTCACCAGTGGGAACAGCTTCCTTCAGTGTGTAGCATCAGTGCAGCTGGAGGTTGTGCTCTCCAGGTACTTTTGGTGTTCACATCTTTCCCTGTGGTTTGATGAGTGTGGATGAACATGAGCGCAGTGGAGAAGTGTTGCTTTGAGCTCCACAGTGACTCACCTCCACATAGGAGTGCTCTCTGTCAGGCCGAGTGCTCGGGAACGATAGATCCAAAAAATCCACCAGGTAGTCGTAGCCGTCAGAGAGCGGTGTAAAGGTGTCATCTGTTTCAATCATCTAAATGTGGAGACATTTGCATTGGAGTTAATGTAGATCCAGTCTGAACAAGCTGCAGCTGGGCAGGGAGAGAAGACCAGACAATAAAGATGCTCTGAACTTCATGAAAGCAGGAGGCAACAGATACCCACAGTCAGTCTCAGCAATACTTTGTATTTACTATTAACATGATAATATGCACAGCTGATGATGATGATGTTAAACATCTACATCAAACATAGTGTCCATGAACATTACGTTGGACATAGACGCTACACTTTGACCTGCACTGGTTTGTGTGTCTGTCTGTGAGCAGCATTACAGGAACAACTACTGAACAGATCTCAATGGTTTTATTGAGTATCACTCAAAGAACAAAGGATTCAATGTTTCAAAAGATCAGAGGAGGATATCCTGTCTGAAAACAATGCAGAAAACTCAGTCTGTTACAGAGGGTGAATGTTTTAACAGCATCTGGACTTGTCTCCTTGTTTTTGGGTTGTTAACAAGATACAAGATACAGGATACAAGATACAAGATACTTTGTTGTCATGTGAATATTCAGCAGAACAACAAATGAAACTTTGCTTTCCCCTGCTTAACGAGGGGTGGACCTCAGCAACAATCGTCGCTCCGCTGTTTTGTTGGTGTTGTGTTGTTTCTCTCTCTGTTTCCTGCAGCCTGATGTGGAGTTGGAGGCGTGGCTGCATCCTGATCTGATCTGTGATCACCTGCCTCATTCACTTCATCAGTCACACATCTTCAGATCTGTCTTCACTCTGTGTCACAGTGATCCAGCAGTCGCGGTGTTCACTGGTGACGACCACTTGTTTCTCAGGTCTGATCTGTGGTGTTGTTGCTGCTGGTTGTAACCTTTGCTCCTCTGTCCTTCCTCCCTCAGCACTATTATCTACGGTAGTTATTGTCTTCCTCGCTGCCACCTCCTGGTTGTACCAGACCTCCTCACCAGCCACAGCACGCCTCCGCTCCAGTCGTCGGCCGCCTTGGTGTTTTTTGTGTCTCAGTAAAGACTGTTGCTCTGTTTTTACCCTCGCTGGGCTCTGCCAGTTCACCACCTCGACTTCCTATTTCACCCCAAGAGGGCAACAGTGTTCAGTCTGCAGCATCAGTCTGCTGGATTACTTCCTGCTGGAGGACTGTGCTCTCTGAGGTCTTTCTAGTCCTGATACTGACAGTAATCTTTCTATCACCCAGTTTAAATGTTGTGGGATATTTTTGTAAACATGTGCAAAAAAATGAGTTTTACTCATGAATCATTGTCGGACAGCTGAAGCAGAGGTAGACCTCCATTCAGGTGGAAGAAATTCATAAGGAAGCTGTTTTTTAAAAACCCTTTAAAGCAACTTTGTCCCTGTGAATATTCAGAGGACACGAGAATGAAGTGTTTGCTTGTGTCGAACTCAGAGGTTGAAGCACGAAGGTTAAAGAGCAAAGCTGGAAGGAGACAGAAGAAAGTTGCTCCACAGCAGCACTTTGAAAACCTTTCAGTGCTGACTTCATGGTCTGGCTACGGCAGCCCTAAAAGGACGCGGTTAACGATGTTTTTATTTTCTCCGTTTTTCTGTGATAACGAGATCATTTCAGTGGGTTTCTTGAGATCTCAAGTTATTTTTCTCGATATCTCGAGAAAACGAGATAATTTTCTGGCGATGTAGAAATCAAAACCACTTTTTTCAACAACCATTTTTTACACCTTGAATATGATGGATAAATATAATATGTATGTGTTATATATATTTACTAGATGGGACTTTTTAGTAAACAATCCTAAATGAATTAAGAAGATAAAAATTCTCTTTAAAGGACGACCTATTATGCTCATGGTCCAGCTTCATATTTCTATGATTAGATTATATTTCTATTCTCAGCCTCCTCTGCAGTAGGTCTCCATAGATCAGAGTTCAACAGTGTTGGTATTTATCTTGTAATGGTCATTTATACACTTCCTCATGTCATCCTCTGTCTGATACCAGCTGTGTGGACACCTTCACTTCTGATTGGCTAACATCAGGGAGAGTGACAGGAGGCGGAGCCTGACTTGTAGAAACAGTCTCTGCTGGAAACAAACAAAGTAACTTTGTAACTGGAAACTCCAACTGTCCAACCAGTGTGAAGATGTGTGAGTGTGAATCTGATCCAGGATCAGAAAGCAGACAGCAGCAACATTCAGCACAGACACATCCCAGCAGGACGTCTGTGTTTGGGAAATGTTATGAACCCATTACAGCTGATTGTGGATCAGAACCTGGATTCAGGATTTTAATCACAAACTGGATGCAACATGTTTTCTATGTATGTTCATATTAATCTGTGGACGTGTGGGAGATGATGGAGGATGACGACTGAAGTGGA
>OOFC01033065.1:0-13603 GCA_900323345.1 Pseudochromis fuscus | reverse complement strand
CACAGCAGCTCTGTCAGACAGTCATCACAGTCTGTGGTTTATCCTTTAATAAACCCATCACCAGCAGCTCCTCTAACACCACCCACTCTTTTAATTGTGTGTGTGTGTGTGTGTGTGTGTGTGTGTGTGTGTGTGTGTGTGTATGTCTGTGTGTGTCATTTAACTCCCCCTCTTCCTCCTCTTCAAGTCATCATCAATTCATCTGCAGTCAGTACAAACAGAGTGATGTCAGATTACTGCACAGTTTCTTTATTCTTCAACTGAATATGTGCTTTAAATTCAAACCGATCCAAATCTAATACAGATCACACCATTCGATTCAAGGCTTATTAAAAGCCATGGGATGTTTCTTTTTTCTTCTTTTTTTTGACACATAAGAGTGATTAAAAAAAAAGTGGGAGCCAACCTGCAACAGTCACTGATCAGCATCTTAAATCCCCAGTTTATGATTTAAATGATCAAAAGCAAGAATTCAATCCACAAGTCTGTTCTTTGTAATCACAAGAAATACATCTTTTAATAAAAATCCACATTTCAATTTGGCCCAGAAACATATAGCACCAAGCTAGCAAGAGATGAGTGAGCTGACGGCTCAGCATCAGCACCATGTTGACAGATTGCTCTTTGGTCTTTAGTGGTCGTCTGTCGGCAAGCTGCTCAGACTGTGATCAAAACACCAAGATCCAATAAAACTGGAGATTTAGGAAAGTAAAATTCATTTCATGGATCGTCAGCTCCTGACTTTTTGTTGTTTGAGCAGAAAAAGGCCAGAAAAAGCATCTAACATTAGCCATCTGTTACTGAGCTACTTCAGGTTGTGTAGATAAAAACCTTTATTTTATGGCATCTGGTGTCTGTATTTTCCAGTTGTGGAGAAGTAGCAACTTGACTCCTCAACTGACAACTTTAGTTCCTCAAATAAAATATGAGGCCTCGTTACTGATTAAACAAACAACATACAGTATATACAGGTTGAAACAATCAGTTCATTACATTTATAATAAAAACACAGATTTCCACGACCCATTGAGTCATTTTTCAAACAAATATTTTATGGTTCCATCTTTTCAGGTGTTTTAAAAATGAGAATTTACATTTTATAATGCTGAGACAAAGCTAAAGCAAACAGTCAGAGGGTACATTTCTCTGCATTGACTATTTAAACTTGCTCTGAATGCATTTTCCTCATCAAATAATTAAATAAAAATATTGATGGAGAGACTTGTTGGCATACGTGACTCAAAAGCAAATTCCTTTACACACAAAACAGTGTTAAACGTGTGTTTTCCAATGAGATGCTACGTCTGGTCTTCTACCGACAATCTGAATTCATCTATTTGTCAGCTTGCTTTATTAACACACACACACACACACATAATTTGATCCTCACACATTTCAAATCACACCGTGTTTAGAGGAAGTAAACTGCATCCTCTTCTGCTCAGATGTGACTCCCAGCTGCCTGAAGGAAAATGGATTAACTGGCATCATTTTAACACACACACACACATGCACACACAGACACACGCACGCACGCACACATGCACACAAACACACACGCTCTGTCCACACCTTCAAACTCGTTCTAGCACACCAAGTGCTTCACCCGCCCCCTATTAACACACACTCACACACAGAGGGGATCTCTCTCTTCTTGCAGAAGTCTATTATTAGCTGTTCAACCCAGAGACAAACTAATGACACGTTGGGATGAATCACCGGAGCCGCTGCCTCCAACTATCATTACACTCACGGCACAGCTACAGTAGACAGCCATGTAGGATGCTGGCCACCACACAAATATAAACACGCTCATACCATCAGTCTGCTTCGACTGCCGCAGCAAAAGTTCTCATCTATTAACCTCCGAGGCCCACGTGTCTGTAGGTTTCAGTCCAACACGAACAAATTAAGATTCAACTAACACCAACGGCTCCTAGCTTAAGTTTATATTACTCCAACTGGGTATTTAATGTCATTACTTTCATGGTGTGAACTAAATTGTGTCTGTGGCAACAAATATCAAAAGCTGTTGGAGTCATAATCTTATTAACTTTGATCTAGTGGTTCTTCATCAAAGCTGCTTGAAGCATTATTTTTAGTTATGCGATGCTTTTTAACAACTTATTTCAGGTTTGTCTCAACGTGCTCATTAACCCATTTCCACTGCTCCATCAGTACCACAACAAGATCAGCTGTCAGAAAGACTAGTCCATATTTTTCGCATATTTCCACGTGTATGTATACATAGTTACTTTACTTTAAAATAATCCACACAGTGAGGTATACACAATTTAAATTTTGGAAATGGATTTATCTGATATTTACACAAAAAAACTAGAGTAACATTTAGCTACTAAAGAGCCAGATGTTTCCCTAAGGAGTTGATTGATACCAAAAGCAGAGATAAAAGAAGAGATATGCTGAATTTATCAATAATGTGTCAACAATACTGTTTGTCACTGTTGCATTTACAGCTTTTAGAGGTCAGAGTATCTGTCAGTGCTGCTATAAACCAAAATGTATCAGATTTTGACATGTTTAAACAAAATGTAACATTTGTAGCCTTGATGTTTTGGGTGTTTTGGCCTCTTTCGGTTTCTTGCAACTTCACTGTTGTGGTTTTGTTTGCATGCTGTGTTTATGTCATGTCATTTAAACTGAGAGAGATAAACATCACTATCTACTGAGAACAACAAATTCATTAGTACTTGCTGTCACATCAAAATAAAATCCAATATTAACCCAACGATTTACCTCATATCAAAGGAAAAATACTAACAGAAGCACCTAATTATATTATATTTCCCCATTAAGAAGTCAGAATAATTGCTGCTCTTTCCCTTTCTTCACGTTCATATACAGAAGGGGAAAAAAATCTTGACAAACCTTTTCTTCACTGGGTCCCTTTCCCCTTTTCATCTTTTTATTGTGTCTCTGTATAAAGGCAAATACCAAAAAACTTGTGGGTTTGCAGAAGAAGTTGGTTATTTTCTTTATTTCTGTAAAAAGTAAGTAAAAAAGTATGAGTACTGAAACTTTGTCATCACATTTAGCACTTCTGATGAGACACTGTTTCCCAGTTGTACTGTAAGCAGCAGCTAACACAGCTACAGTCCACAGAAGCCGGTGTGCTAATTGGCTCTGTTGTCTGACGCAGTGTTATCAAACCCCACATACAAAGACTGAGACATGGCTGACCCGCTGCTCTGCCTGCTGTATTCAGACTGACCATTATTACTGTGTGCGGGGATGCCTTGGCTGTTACTATGACAACTGCTGTATATAAAGTAAAGAAGTGCCAAACAAACAGACAGATGAGACTTGTCATATCTGCATTTTCACTGACAGCCTCGACGCACACAGAGCACAACCTCTGAGAGGCTGCAGCCAAAGATAATGGGAGTTTAAGTGATACATTAGATCGTGTATCAGCACTGAATGAGAGCTGATACATGATCTGCGTTGCCTGTAGCTCCTGTACCAGGGAAGAAGTCTGCAGGACTCACTCCAACCAAATACTGTAGCATCTCATTTTACTCATTAAAACATTAAAATTGACAGCACTGAAATTTGCAAGATCAGCTCCTAAATTACCTGGTTAGGTTTAATCTTGGTTGAACCTGCGATAACTGATGTCTGTTATTTGTTTGTGAGCAGGTAGTGTACAGTATGCTTTTCTAGTCTTTTCTCATTTAAAAACAACCTCCTACTGCAGCCGCAAACAATGCTGAAGACAAAGCAGTGACAGACAGTTAAACAATAAAATGAAACTCGCTGTGAAGCTCCACAAAGCCGAGGGAAGCTGCAGATTCAAGGTGTTAATTCTCTGTAGGTTCATCACTATCCACAAACCTTTTCACATTGTGGTTTGATAGACATTGGATTATTGTCACTTTAAGGTCAGGGAAGCATTGTGGCTGGCTAAAAATCACCAATGTGGTGAAGCTATTCATTGTCATTCATTTTGTTTGTTACAGTAAAATCCCCTTTGTTGAGTTTTGGAAACAGCAACAGTTTTCTTGGATGTCGCCATATTGGTTTCTTGGAGTCAGAAGTGACCATAATTAGAATATGAAGGAAGCTGTGAGGAGGTGGGTCTGACCTTTGAATCCAAGGATGCTGCTCAGTGTGTATGAGACTGGACTTCAGGCATAGTCTCATTGGAGATCAGACCTGTCAATTAAACTATTCACACCCCTAAATCATCATCTTTTTGAAGACTAATTTTCCCTGATCTTTTTCTCAGACCACTGATAACAAGAGCTGACTTGTGAAAAACCTTTTTTGACTTAGGACTTCATGATTGAAAATTACGATTTTTTAAATTGAATTGATTTTTTTTGGTCCAGCACTTTGTGGCCATTAGGAGTATTGCACTTTTTTGCACTTCTCCATTGACCTCAGTGTTAATTTGCTTCGTCCACTTCTATATACAGTCTCTGGTTTTTGCGCCAGTTGCTGTAGCCCAGTCTGTCTCCAT
Organism: Pseudochromis fuscus; assembly: GCA_900323345.1. NCBI lineage: Eukaryota > Metazoa > Chordata > Actinopteri > Pseudochromidae > Pseudochromis > Pseudochromis fuscus. The sequence continues at coordinate 9,120 of OOFC01033065.1, read as the reverse complement.
GGCAACAGTTGCTCGTCTCTTCAGCTCTGGTAAACCAATAATGTCGCCACAGACACCAGATCTAAAACACTGGAATCATGCTTAATGTAGAGACATTTACCTGAAGCTGTGAAGCTTAATGGTATACTCATTTAGCTTGAATGTTAAAGATGTTCATTTCTATTGAAAAAGTCCTGCACTTCTGCTCTACAGTCTCACGTTTTGTTGATCCATCCATCAACCCCTGGCACCTTCACATGTCCAACCCTCTGCAGACTTTGTTCCTCAGTAACAAATTACTTTCTCCTCTGCTCCTGACAGACAAGAGTTATTATTTCCAAACATATATCTTTGGGCTATTGGCTGAAATGACTGATGCTCTTGTTTTTTCTTGGATGGACCCTCTGGGATAGAAGATGATTCCTCCTGATTTGTAGAGAACTCCTAAACTTTCCTCCAGCATCATATCACAATTTAACTGCTGAAAAGCTCTGTTTTGTGTACAGAAAACAGCAAAAAAACGAGTGCCCCTCTTGACCTTCATGGCTCTTCATATTTGTCTCCTATGATAAACTGCTCGGTGGAGAGTGGCCAACGAGTGATTCATCGACTCCAGCAAGCCAAATGTATAAGTAACTACCTCTGCCAAGAAAAGAGAGACAGGGAGGATATTTTACAAAGTAAGCTGAGGCAGTGAGCTGCAGTTATTTTAGTAAGTTTGGCTAATAAATGTTTCACACATCCAGATTGGATGGACTCCATTTAAATAACTGTAGCGACTTCAGCTTTCAGTCAAACTTGAACAGCAGCAGCACTGACGTTAGACATCACTCACCATTTTAAATATCATTTTATATATATAAATACATAGAGAGAGGGAGAGAGAAAAAACACCAAGTCATCGCACAAATCATGTTTCTGCCTCATTACGGCTTTATTTACGTCAGAGGACTTCTTGTAGCTGTCAGCCATAGGAGTTATGTTTTTTCAGGAGTGAAATATAAAAATAAATACCACTATGCCAAATATATGAATTATAGGTCCTGTATACATTTCAGTAAAATGTATTAAAAGGAAACTAATGATTCTGGTAGTCTCATTTTATGATGTTATCTATATTATGTTGTTATTATTGATCCATTAACGTGTTGGCTGGTTGTGGTGAAGCTGCTTTAAATGCTGGTTAATTTATTCTTTATATATTATAACATATACAATCATAAGGTCAGTATGATTTATCGATGGTATAGTTCATATCATCCAAAATCCAGAAGCTTTATGACTTCTATGCACAGAACATGTGATCTAAATAGATGAAATCTTTTACCACAGTTTCAATACCATATCACAATAATATTTTCTAGAAAAACAAACTATAGGTAAACAAATTTTGGATTAAACTACAAGAGAGGAATATCTGCTTTAAATAACACAACAGATTTGACAAATATATATATTTTTTAAACTGTAAAAAGGATTATTTTCATACAAATAGCATGAAAAACTAATAAGTATCATCATATTGCAGATCATGTAGTCAAAGCTCCAGATTCAAACTCTTGGATCAAGCCTGGACTTTCTGCTTTCTTGGAGTGTTTGACACCAGGTGGTGACGGTGGACACCAGCTGACAGCTGAGACAAATTTCTAAGTCAGAGTGAAGTCACACATTTTTATAGTCGTCTCAGAGAACAGGAGGAATGATCTCTGCAAGCAAAACCTGTTTCAATGTCCATATGGGCACCTGTTTGTTATTTTAAGACAGGCTTGAAAAAATGAAGCTGTCCTTTACCCCTCTTAAGCCATTTTGAACAAACAACACTGGTCTCTCTGTGTCAAAGAGACGCTTTGGAGAATATTTTCATCAACCTTTGTGTCTTCATCATCAAGCCAGAGTGGGATTTTCAAACTCCAGGAAAATAAGACATTTAAATAACAGCCTTATAACAGTGAGTCAGTGACACTTAGTCATTATTATAAGACAAATGCAACTCTACCAGATTTGTTGCAACAGAAATGAAGCACAACGATTCATCCATTTTAGTCACAGTAGTACTTCAGCAGGCTCCTCTTTGAATAGTGATGGTGGCAGGTAGCGTTTTTACCAGTGCTCAAAGTGGACTGGTACTGGTATGCATTTTACTCTCTGCCCTCTCCATAGCCAGTTCTCTGGTGATTCACAAAAGTCCTAAATACACTTTAAAATAAACGTGGCACTTCTCTGGTGAGCTACCAGTCGAAATTATGTTATTGTAAGCTTACAATACTGGAACCACCTTACAATAATCAGTTGTTGACACTAAATGCAACACCTGTGGCTAACACCACTGCTACTGCAGCGTACTAGAGCATCAACGATAATGTCTGTGCTGTATTTTTGCTCCATGAACACCTAGTTTACTGTCAAAGACAAAAAGCTTGGGGGCAAAGTTGGCCTACAAATAATTTGTACTCTAATTATTTAAATCATTGGCCCCTTGATTAAATAAATGTATGCTGTGAGCCTCAGAAATCCCTATCATCTTTTACACAGTGTAAAAAGGTGCAGAATTACACTTAGATAGGGCTAACTGGTGTTTGACGGAAATCCTCGTTTAACAAGAAAGTGTTGCTATTTCACCACAAGAGGGCAACAGTGTTCAGTCGATAGCATCAGTACAGCTGGATAAGGCCTTAGTGAAGGCGGTCTAGTTCTTTGTGTGTTTCATTATTTAAACAAACAGAGCAACCCAAATACTAAACTTCATAATCACTGGTAGTAGATCATAGGTAGATTATGCCCTCCCTTCATTTCCATTCATTGTGGTTGGACTCAAACTGGTTCCCTTATGAAAGAAAGCTAAAATATCAAACTGCTCCTTTAAGCTAAATTTGTGTCTGTTGTACCTGCTAATAAAATATGAGCACCTCCTTATGTAATATTTAAAAACTACAGCTCCCATGAGCCTTAGACAGGCACGTTATCTGAAAGTCATGGGAGCTGTAGTTGTTGCTTCAAACATAGCCATTTCCATCAAAAATCCCCACATTTATTTTGATGTTACATTGTTTTTTTCCTCTACAGTAAACAGTCGTGTATGAGTGTGAACACTAAGAGAGGGGGAGGGGCTGCAAGCTGTGAAAGATGTTGAGTGTTTGAAGCTCAGTGACCTTATATCCATCAACCAATCGGACATGGACGTCGTGACAAAGGCATTGTGTGGTGAACTGTTATTGATCTGGACATAGCTGCTGCAACAGGTTAAATATATGCGACCGCTCTGAGAACACCTGACAGCACTGCTGGCTGTGTGTCAGCCATGCTGCCACCAACATATGCTCACCACCACTGCTGGAGTGCATCCTGACCCGAGACACACATATGTGCAGTGCAAACCGGTTGGTTCAGTCATTTTCAGACATGCATACATTCATACATACATGCAGGCAACAGCAGCAGTCCCCTTGCCACTCAGTGCCCTAGATGAGTCCTTCCACCCTGTTCTCCCCAGCACAGTTTCTGCACCTATTTTGGATTCAAAACCAGGCCAGGCAGCAGAGCAGGGCAGAGCTCTCTCAGTTCCACTGTTTGTGCCAAGTTAGTCCACGTTTTAATCAGGAGAATTTAATTTAATCAGTGTCAAATTAAAAGCCTAAATGTTACAGAGGAGCATCCCCTCTCAGTATCGTGTTGACATGCACCTGGATTCTTTCTTTTTTCTCCCTTGCAGCCCCTTTAAAGGAATAACACGAGGTTTATGTAAAGACAAAATGTCACTGAGGACCTCTGTGATCTACATCTATTATTCCCAGTGAGCAGCATTTCAGCCTGTGATCATTCATTCAGGCTGTGTCTTGATTTTTAGAGTGTAACGATCGAGGCTAATAACGTAACCAGTGGGGTTATTTTTAGCCCGCATGAAGATGCGCTCAGCAGTGATGGCGATGGCTTCCTCCCCCTCCTACACCATCATGACGTCGTGCTGTTACGCAAAACCAGGGGTTCACCTTTTGTAGACCTCCAGCTCTGACACTGCGTGCGCAAAAAACTGTGTGGCATGAAGCAGGAGCTCAATGCGCAGATATATCAGCACCGTGTAATTAAAGCACAGCCCGGGGGCGAGGAGGCAGCTTTTTAACTTCTGCTTTAGATTTTAATTCCTCATGACGCTTCAGTGTAAAGACACTTGTCTAAACTTGGAGCTGGACACACCCAGCGCGCTGCTGTGGAGCAGGTATAGATGCAAGAGATCATCTGGTGGGGACCCAGCCGGGGTCGCATCAAGCTCACCCCCCTTACCCACACACACACACACGCGCACACACACACACACACAGCTCCCCATAATAAATGAAACATGATCAGATGCACGGACATAAATACAAACATGCCATGACAGAAAAGTGGACACTTAACTATTTGTAGAGGTGCTGGAGACACAGGTCGAGGCTCTCCCCCTCCACCTCCTCCTCAGACAGCAGGTCCGACAAGGGGCGCATCGGCGGCGGGTCGCTGTCCTGCAGAGGCATTCTCATCTCCCGGAGAAAGAGCTCCAGGAACCGTCGGAAGGTTTTCTCCTCTGCTGCAGAGCCGGCCATCATTTCTCATTCCTGGACAGACAGAGACAGCTCCGCCCGTCAGTACACTAACTTGTCGGGCTAAGAAGAGAAGAGTCAGTACACTAACCGAACTAGTGGGACTGTCAGTGCACTACCATACTACCTGAACGAGTGTGTACTACCGGAGGAGCGGGGCCGTGGACTACCGGGGTGTCTGCACACAGCGGACCTGACTGGATGAGAGGACCGTGGCGTCTACGGTTATACTACTGGACGAGCTGTCACAGGCTGGACTGAGCCCCCATTCAGAGTCGAGCGGGGAGCGCGCGCCGCGTTATCAGGGATTTCGGATGATCAGAGGGCGGTGACGTCAGAGAGACGACGATGTGGGTCATGAACGCGCACGCATGAGCGCTGCCTCCTGACGTCCGTGAGCTTTCTGTGCAGAGTTGCAGACATGCCATCATGATGAAGGTGGCCTAACCTATAAGTGCAAGGTAGACAGTAAGTCTGATAAACCAGGTTCAGCAGAGGTGGAAAAAGTATTCAGATCAGTCACTGAGGTAAAAGTTCTGCATGGAAAATACTACTAAAGTAAAGGTACACAGTAAAAAATGTTTGGTTGTTTTAACCCAGAACTGGGTCAATACTGGACTAACTACATGCTGGGTTAATTTAACCCAGTGAGGGCTGTTTTTACATGAACTTTGACACATACTCCGTGGCAATGGTTGTGCCCCTCTTCAGCTCTGGTAAACCTGTTGTTTCTTGTTGACATCACAAAGATCCAAATTCTGCTTGTAAACAACCCTCTTTCCCTTAACATCTTAAAATATACAATGAATATTGTACTTAGTGTAGATAGATTCAAGAAATTTGAATTTAAAGAGCTGTCCTACTCATAATAATAGATACAGAGGGACAGAACAGCAGCACTTTCATGCATAAAAACTACTCAAAGCAACAACTCAGCGATGGTTTGTCTATTTATTTTTAATAATACCTTGTGTGAATATAGACCTGTGTCTAAATATAGTGAAATTGCAGTTCAGGAAATGATAAGTACAATGCAGGGTGAGTGGAGAGGTGAGATAATAAAATATTGAGGTAAACAGAGGAAAAAAAATTGCATATCTGCTGATGAAAGACAATATCAGGAGCTGTAGAGCACACAGGTGAATGGAGAAGTGAGCATAGATGCAATATACTGTGAAAAGAAAGACACTTTTAAACAGGTTTGTTCCTAATCAAACAGCAATACTCCAGCTTTTAGTCATTTAGATCATTTCAGTAAATTCCCATCTAACTTGTATACTGTATGGAGACTCCTTATTCATTGTGTTCAGTAGCAGTGAGTCATTAGATTTTTCTATTGACAGGTATAAAACTTAACTTTAATTAGACTGAAACTGTTAGAATCTAAAGGGAGATGTAGAAAAAAACTGTACCATTTAACCCAAATTCATCCTAATCAGTGCTGGAAAAACCTGTTCCTTATTACTGTTATGTATCCTGTTTTATACTTTAATCATATTTCTATCTTAACTCAGTCAATATTGGACTAACTACAGGCTGGATGAATTGAACCCAGTAAGATGGGTTGTTTATGTGGATAAAATACTGAATAAAAACAACAATATTTTGGGGAAAAAAAACACAAAAATAGTGAGTAAAACCAACAATCTGTTGGGTAAACACAACAAAATCAACCCAACATGTTGTTCTTCCAATATCCACCCTGTTCTGGGTTAAAACAACCCAACATTTTTCAGTATATACTAACAAATCAGATTAGAGTTCTTGAATTCCTCCTGAGAAATTATTATTTTAGGAAAACTAAACAGAGGAAAACTCCCACATTGTGTGTTGTTCCCAACTACTTAAGCTGGTGCATATTACAATTTGGACTTTTTAAGAATTTAAAAATTATTAAGTTGATTTTGTGAAACTCTTTATCCTTACAGACTTTAATCTTTGAGATTAAAGTCTCTGAGGATTGATCGGTCCTTTCTGTTTCCAAACAGTTTGAACCATGTTGCGAGTAATCTGCTGGTGGGGACAGAGTTTATCTTGCCCATTAAAGGGTCAATGAGGAGCTTAACCCTTTACGATGCATCAAATGATTTCCCAGCTGACCTAATTTGTAAATACAAAATCAAGATAAGTCTCATAGGTCAAAGAGGCACAGCAACTGTGTAGTGAGCACACCCCTCTCATTGTTATTGATGCTTTCTGAGGCACATGGTTTGACTTCCAGTGGCCTATTTGAAATTAATATATTCATGCTCTGCCACAGGGGGGTGTAATCGTGCCATCTTATACTCCCCATTTCTCTACCAGTCTGTAAAGTGTCGCCTACCAGTGTTTCTCTTTCATGACAGAGAATAAAACATCTCCTCCTGCAGGGTATCAATGATCCTCCTCTATGTGGTGTAGCGGAAAGGACTAATGATAGATGTTAACATAAGAGAGGGAAAAACCGCCTTGATCTTTACATCTTTGCGATGCTGAGGACAATTATTATTCCAGATGTATTTTACTAAGTTTATCAGTCCTAACCTAATAGAAAATCCTCATATTTCGAAAGTACCAGAGGCATTTTTGCTTTAATCTGTTATAAAGCAACTTGTTCTAAATTACAAGTTGATGCTCAGCTTCCTTTTTTTTTTTTTTTATAAAAGACATAGTTCTTGGTAATATGGGAACTATTCTTGATTTTCCAGCCTTTTTAGATTCTTCATAATGTCACAACTTTGATGCTAGAAGGTTTTTATTTTCATCTGCTGATCGACAAAAGTTTCTCTGCACTCAACTTCAAGTGGCTGTGGTCGTTATTATTCCCTGAATCTACAGCTCTGCTCTGCTTGAATAATGCAGAAATCAGAAAGGTGGCTGATTGTATGCCACCTCTCTTCATCATTGATATGCCAGAAGCCACTACTGTTGCTTTGTTATGAAACTCCTGTGTCCATATATTTGATAAACTGGGGTTCAGCAAAGTTCTCAGAGATGACGTTTCACTGATGATGACAAATAGCCTATGTTTATTTCAACTAAATAGCTTTGATCTCCTGGAGTGTCTAATTAAAACCATTCATCACCAGATGCACAGTCTTCAACACAGATTGGACACAAAACCATGAGTTTCTAGTCCAACACTACAACCTTATCTATCTGCACACATATACCATGTATGTATGTGAGTATGTGTGTGTAAACATTTCAGTACAATAAGGCAACATGAAGAACTTCAAAGTGAAAGAAAAACATAGAACAGAGTTTGAATATTCATATATGCAGTTTAAAGTCAACAGCAGAACACCTACATTCTCATTATCATTTTTCTTAATTAATTTATTTATTTTTCAACAGGAAAATAACAAACAAAAGTAAAAACTTCTCTCATGTGGCATCAACATATCACTCGCCCCATCAGTCCTGGCACATGACAACAGATGAGAAAACAACCAACATGAATAAAAGATGAATCAGTACAGCTGGGTGTCCCCTATCAATCAATAAGTCCAGATTTGGTTTACAATGCATGGAATAGGAGAGTGTTTCCAGCAGTGAGGGATTTCAGTCAATCCTGAACTTTAACCAGGATCCCTATCACTAACTTTTTAATCTGTTGAGCATAGACTCGTAGGATGCAACCATTGTGACCATAGTGTCTATCCACTCTTGAACATCTGGACATTTGACTGTCCAATATCTCAAAATTATTCTCAATACAATGATCAATCCGGTTATAATAACAAAAAAGCACCTATTTAAATTCCCATTATTAATTGACTGGTTAGTGAATAAGATAGGTTAGATATATTTGTGCAGTAAGTACAATGTTCGCTAACATAATTTAAAATAATCATTCGATGTTGTGCTATTTATGTATATTGGTGTTTATATTGGATGTATTCCTTGTTTTTCTTATTCTTATTTCCCTATTTAATTATTCTCTGTTTTTTGCAATGCAAGAAACTGTAACTCGCCCAGTTTACTTTCAATGTTTTAATTGTTGTTTTTAATTTATCCTAATATTACTATGATTGTTTGATTATTGTTACTTATTAAAACACCTGTACTTTTATTCTTGTACTTCTTACTTTAATCAATATTTTTCTTCCACCGGTTAATAAAAAATAAGTAATATACAAGTAAGCAATAAGTAATATTGTTCAGAATATAATAAACAGGATGCAGGAACGATAAATCTAACGTTGCTTCTACTCGGACTGTATAGTTTGACGGACCGGAAGTGAGTGCGTTATTGTTTTTCTTCCCCTGCTTCTCAACATGAAGGAGGTGACCATGGCTCTCCCTGTTAGTATGGGGGCTCTGCTGCAGGCGGACCCCCTGGAGGACGCTACGTCCAGGGACGACGGGTTGTGTGTGGTCGGTATATTCGGGAAGAGTAACACGCAGGCCGGACCCCTGAAGGAGTCTCTGATCAACACGCTGGCGGACAAACACATCTTCTCCCTGTTCGGCGGGGCGGAGGACGGCGGCTCCGCTGACAGCCACATCCAGGCTTTCTACCACCAGGAGAACCGGGTGCTGTACCTGGTGCTGTCCTCCGTCTGCGACAGCCGGCAGCTGCTGC
>OOFC01033060.1:0-14273 GCA_900323345.1 Pseudochromis fuscus | reverse complement strand
TGTGTGACTTGTGTTTCCAGTCGTACTAATCGGAGACTCTGGTGTGGGGAAGAGTAACCTGCTGTCCCGCTTCACGAGGAATGAGTTCAACCTGGAGAGTAAGAGTACCATCGGGGTGGAGTTCGCCACCCGCAGCATCCAGGTGGACGGCAAGACGATAAAGGCTCAGATCTGGGACACAGCTGGACAGGAGCGCTACAGAGCCATCACATCAGCGTGAGTTTGTCTTCTTGTTTTTATTAGATGTTGTAACAACAGGGTTTTTAAGAAGGTAAAACATAACATGAACCTCACATCTCTGAAAACCTCAGTGCAAGTTTTTAGTAAGGCTCGAACTTGGTGAATCGACATCATATTTGAAATTAAAACGACAAATTTCTCACCTGAAAGAAAACAACAGTATAATTCTGAAGATCACTTCATCAAGTCTCTCCTCCTTCACCTGACCACCAGCTACATGGAGGTGGGACCTCTGTCATGGAAATAGCCACCTCTGTACTAGAGCAGAGTCGAGTGGAGCTGGTACCATATAGTGGAAAAGAGCCACAATCCAATTTTTATGCCACTTTTATTTTTTATTTTCCAAATTCCTTAATGCAAAGTCAGTGCTTGGTGAAAACACAGTGTACAACAAGACGTGGTTCATATGGGAATTAGACTCGACACAAATTCAAGGGAGCATTACAACACTTCTTGGCTCACTGTTTTCTCCTCGTTGTTTTATCATCATCATCGTCAGGTATTACCGGGGAGCAGTCGGCGCTCTCCTAGTTTACGACATCGCCAAACACCTGACGTACGAGAACGTGGAGCGCTGGCTGAAGGAGCTGAGGGACCACGCCGACAACAACATCGTCATCATGCTGGTGGGAAACAAGAGCGACCTCCGTCACCTCAGGGCGGTGCCCACAGACGAGGCTCGAGCTTTCTCAGGTGTGTTGGCCCTGGGAAATCTGCAGTGCATTTTAAACAGTCGTGTCATTAAGTAGTAAAGCAGTGTTTACGTGTATTAACCAAACTGTCTTCTGTCTCTGAACCACAGAAAAGAACACTGTCTCATTTATTGAAACTTCAGCCTTGGACTCCACTAATGTAGAAGAGGCGTTCAAGAGCATCCTCACAGGTTAGAAAACACACAGTAAAATCTTGCAGGGAATATGCCGTTAACATTTTACTAACCCTACCTCATGTTCTCTCTCACAGAAATCTACCGTATCGTGTCTCAGAAGCAAATATCCGACAGATCTGGACACGACGACTCTCCAGGCAACAACGTGGTGGACATCAGCGTCCCTCCGACCATGGACGGGCAGAGAGGAAACAAACTGCCCTGCTGCCAGAGCCTGTGACCTCCACGTCTCCCTGTTTGACTTTGTTTGTTTTTTCCACCTCACCTCTGCTTTACTTCGACTCTGCGGTCATTACAGCCTCCGGTCTCTCGACACAAGGACTGTTGTATTTGACTTTCATTTTATTCTGTTTTACTTTATTTGTCTTCTTCTGATTTCAGAAAAAAATCCGTTTAAACCCACAGACTGTTTATAGACATGGACGAAGCACGTGGGGTGGTCCATCTGAAAATCATGTCATCATCAAGGATCTATTAGGCTGAGAGAAGGGGTGGGGTTAGCTTGATTGGCAAGTCTGAAGCCGCTGAAATCCAGTCTCATACACATTGGACGGTGACCTCAGGTTCAAGACCCGCCTCCTCACTCCTCCAATCATGTCCGAATACGGTCACTTCTGGTTCCAAACAACCAACTTCTCCACGTTCAAATACCAAACTCCTGGTTTTGAAATGTGAGTCCGCAATCCAACGGGTGATGTCACATTAGCTTCTTCAATTCTATAAACAGTCTGTGTTTAAATCACATGACCACCTCCATAGTAAGAGTGTGAAGCTGTTCGGGGGTCGATCTTGAAGCTGTTAGTAAACTACAATCTTTTTTTTTTCTTTTTTTTATGAAGTCGGTGATGATCTCTTTGACCCACTCCTGTAGAGGGGATGGTGAGGGATCAGTCGGGCAGATTATCCCAGCTCCAGGTTGTTTCTACTCGCCCTGTTTTCTCAGTTTCATGTCAGCTTGACCCGATTCTGCCTGTTTTACAGTGTGGGTGTAGAGGAGGAGGAGGAGGAGGAGGAGTCTGTATGGTAGAGTGTCCGGTTGCCTCTTTCATTTTAATTTTCCTCTTTGAGCCCCATGCCCACCCTGGCATGAAATTAGCATGAGCCGGGAACCAGACTGGCTGTGACTGACTGACTTAATATGGGCAAGTGTGAGACAAATGACCTGTTTTTATGTGTGTGTGAGTGTGCGTGTGTGTGTGTGTGTTAATCTTAGTGCACAAAGATACCAAAGGAAACAGATGCACTCAGAATCAGTGGTGGGGTTGGTTGCTCATTGATGTGCAGATGATTTCTGTGATTGAGTCCTGGAGAGGCGTCGTTTCAAATTGTGATTTTACTGTTTGTGAAATCCACGTTTCAGCCTTTTGTCCATGTCTGGAGTTCGCTCAGGTCAAACTAAAGCTGTCTCACAATGAAAATCTGCTGTTTGCACTAATGTCCAATAATTTCAATGGAACAAATCACAGTATATTTTTTAGAAAGGAGTCACAATGTCATGTTTTTTGGAAAGCACAGACTGTTTTATAGGAGTGGACGAAGCAGGTGGGGCTCGAAAGAGAGGCAAAAAGTGTAATACCACAGACGGCCACTAGAGGCGGGCTCCAAAAAAATGACTCCAACTGATTTCTGTTCAAATATGTTTGTTTTTTTTCAATCCTGAAATACTCACAAAAACTCTCAATCATCTGGTGGTCCATCTGAAAATCAGTTTAATTAAATAATTGGCAACAGTGACAGAGTTTGAATAGAAATCAATGGTAAAAGTTCCTGAGTCATTAGTAAGTTACAGAAACCTTCACCGGACAATTCTACTGATATGAAATTGAACTTTTTATTAGTGAGAAATGAGTAAATAGAAACTTGTAATGATTATTTAAATAGAAGTCAATGGCTGAAGTTAAGATGCAGATATCTACTTGTAAGAAATTAACATTTTGACTAGTGAGGTTAATTACAGATGTCTGCTTGGTTTGAATAGAAGTCTATGGTAAAAGAAATTTCTACTAGCAAAAAAAATTAATATTTCAATTAAATATTCATTAAATAAATTTAAGGAGTAGTCAATTGTAAAAGTTGAATTATTGTAATTAGAGATTATTTGTTTCATTAAGTATATATTAGGCTTCAAAAGGATGAAGATTTAGGGGGCATGGTTAGCTTACACTCAAGTCTCATCCACATTGGACAGTGTCCTCAGGTTCCAGGGTCAGACCCGCCTCCTCACCCCTCCCTTCATATCCAAATATGGTCGGTTTGGCTCCAAATAAACCAGCATGGCCACATTCAAACACCAAACTCCTGGCTTCAAAATGACACTCCACAAATAAACAGGTGATGTCACGTTAGCTTCGTCCATTTTTATAAACAGTCCGTTGTCATGGAAACACTGTTGTTAAAAGAAAGGCGCTGTAAGTGGTGCGTTTTTATTTTAAACAACATTTTCCTCCTGCAAACTAAAGGAATCGTTGCTGTCGTCTGAATGTGGAATCTGTGGGAAGGTGGATGGATAAATAACTGTGATGAATTACTGTTTAATCTGAGAACGTTTTAATGCAAAAAAAAAAAATGTCATTGAACACTTTCACTCCAGCCACTTTAACTGCTGTTCGCTGAGAAAATGGAACCGAAAATCAAATATTGTTTTCTCTCCCTCTGTAGAGACGCTCTAATGTGTGATTTATTTGATAAATTGCATTTCTTGTGATAAAATGTCTGTAAAATGAGCAAAATCTAAAGTTGTTTTGCTATTTTTTTTGCATTTACACAGAAAATATCGAAGTATAAATAATAAAACCCAATTCACATGATTATAAAGCAGAAAGAATTATTTTTATTGTTGATTAGATGGCTGTGGGGTCAGTGGAGGGGGTGGAATAGTTACTCCACTATCTGTGACTAAATTGTGTATTCAGGACTGTCCCTAAAGTATATGATGCTTCAAACAAATACTCTGTGTAATTTCAGTAACATTCAATGTATCCAGCTTTATTTATGTGGCACCTTTCATACAAATTAACTACAATTCAAAGAGCTTTACCAAACACTAACGAAATAGCAGTAAAGATGTAAAAATCTGTTTCAAACTGACATGGTCAACATTTCTGATAACAGTTAAAAAGACAGTGGCTGTAGTTTAATGTGTTAATAAAAAAATACAATTCCCGAAGAAAACACTGAAGCTGAAATAAAAAGAGCTGCTTAAAAATGCTCAAGAATTTCAAAAGAATGAAGTAGAAAAATAGAAAAAAAGTTCAAAGTGAATGCAGTAGAGACAATAGAAAAGGAGAAATCAGAGAAGTAGAAGAAGTAGGAAAAACAGAAAAGTAGAAGTTGTACACGTTCAAAACATGCTGGGTTCATTTAACCCAGTAAGATGGGCTGTCTACCCCTCACTGGGTTAAAATAATAAAATGTTGGCTAAACATAATAAAATATTGAGTAAAAATGGGTAAGGGGTAGATGGGTAAATGGGTAGAAACAACACGATATTTAATTAAAAGATTTAAATGGTGTATAAAAACTACAAAGTGTTTAGTAAAAACAATAAATGTTGGGTAAAAACAAATTATTAAAAAAAAAAAAACAGCGTATATAAACAGTGTGTCTGAGCTGTTGTTGAACCTCTGGTGAAAATCATCTGTTCTTTGTTTACGTCCTCGAGCCTGTGACGTGTTTAGTGAGCGCCCCTCCCTCAGAGTCAGAGGAGCTCCGGACTGGTCGCTCTGCTGTCCTCACCACGGACCCAGACAGCTGATGATGAGGAGGAGGAGGATGATGAGCCTCTCGGGTGTATTTAAAGCCCAGGGACGAAGCGGAAGTGTTATCAGCTGGGAGCTGCTAGCTTAGCGTCGTTAGCAGGCTGAGCTAACACACCGCGCTGCGCCTGCGCCGTTAAACTCACATTTATACTTAAAAACATTTAAACATGACGACGGACGATAACATGAGTTTACTGGGACGTTTTCTGCTGTGAAGAAGACTCTTGGTGAGTATCAATCGTTAGATTTTATTTTTCCAGCAGCTAAGGACTGCTAGCTAACAACACAACTGTGGCTACGTCTATTTCCTGGATAGTGAAACTAAACTAAACGGTTTCTTGATTATTAATTGTTGATTAGGTAGAATGTGACTAGTTGGTTTTGATGTTTTTAATGTGGACCATAGCTGAAGACGGCCGCTTGCAGCCGTCGTGCTGTTGTACAGTGTTGTTTTGCTACAGCTTCAGACAATAGTCTGGATCAAACATCTGTCTGCAGCGGTTAGTACACACACAACGAAAAAGAAAATATCTTCAGATTGTTAACTAGATTAATGGTTTAATTTAACACAGATATTAATTCCTGATGTATGACTCCACATACATTTGTTTTTCTCATCCAGATATGTAAACACCTACCTCTTCGCAGTGTTTACATACAGCCCGTGTTTACAAAAACAGCTGATTGGATTTGGCTGTTGTCTTAATTTGGGGGTGGGGGGTTACCTCTTTGTTTATCTGGGTCAGGGATTGTGCTCCCTAATCGTGCCCCCTCTGCCACCCTTACCCCTGTGTGGATACATGACAACAGCAGGCTGTGTTGTTGTGACAGTTTCAGCCTTTTAATGTGAGTGTGACGAACAGAAATCTGACCTGCGACCTGTGTCAGGGAGTGTGAGGAGCCACCAAACCCAAAGTGTGTATGAGTGGGATATTAAGAGGTGGACTGAGAAGTTTCCACTTTGAGTTGAATCAGAGTTTAAAAACAGAACAGTGCATCACCGGACCATCAGATGCTCACAGTGATGATGTGGGGGTGAAATCTTTAATTTATTGTTCTTCATGCTGAGATTGAATAAAAAGTCAAAAACATGTCTTCACTGTGCTGAATACTGAGGGTTTTTCAGGTTCAGGTGACCTCTTGTCATCACCTAGGGGTGCAACCATTAGTCAATATTGTCATTTTTCAACAGTGAGGCATCTGTCTTCTTTCCTGTCTCTGCTAAGAGTTGCAGTATTGTTCAAGTAAACAATATGGCAGCAGCCGATGAAGTCCCCATCTTTCTTGTCTTTATTGTTAGTTTTCTCATCATTTAAACAACTTCAGGGTAAGTCTCAAAGCGCAGAGCTAAATAAGAACCATTTAATAATTATGTGGTTAATAATCCGATCTGTTGACCAATCGTTTCAGGAGTTGCTGACTAATCAAGTATCAAAGTAGTGGTTAGTTGCTGACCTGTTACCAGCAATAAGTCAGTATTTACTCATGTACCCAGAATGAGTTGCTTCTCGTTTCCTTAGAAGTGAAATGGGAAATCTTGAAATCCAGTCTCATGTTACTCAGAGGACTACATTTATGTCCATTGTCCTATCAGAATATAAGCATTCCTCTGAGTAACATTCATCTGTAATTGATCTGTTACTGTAAACTATAAGTAAACATTGTTTTTATCCAACACTTTATCATTTATACCCAACATTTCATGGCTTTTATCTCAAATTCAGAAATAGGTTTAAAGTAAAACAACAAACATCATTGTCCAGTTGCTCCTCATTTTACTCAGAGTACTACATTTATGTCCATTATCCCATCAGAATATAAACATTCCTCAGAAACATTCCTTTGTAATTGATGTGTTACTGTACAACAATAAGTTTCCTTCACCCAGCTGAACCCATGTGTTCCAGGCTGTTATCTGTGGTGAGGGTTATCTGAGGGTAACCAGCTGTTTATCAGGCTGCTGCACATCACCCTCCATCAGCAGCTGCTCACTGGCCCACCTCCAGCTCCTCTTCCAAATGACAACATGTCTTTTTCAAGATTATTGTAGTTGTTCTCACGTGGCAGGAAATGAATTACACATGGGAACAGATAACAGACATGTAAGTGGCTCTATTGCACAAGTATCACACAACATACAGCTAAACACATAACAACCAAAAGCATGGAGGGTTATTAAACAAATATTCTGTGAACCACCAAATATCCCCAGACTAAAACTGTGGGAGTGACGCAGATGTTTTCAATCATGTTTTTGGCCTAAAGTCTGAAACTGAAATCTGAAGCTGAGCAGATCCTTTGTCTCCAGTTTTTATAGGGTGTACCCAAACTTTTGACAGTGCTTATTTAATTTTTATTTTTTTAAGTGTGTATGTGCTTGCTTTATCTTCTGTGTTGTAATTTTACACTTCAAATTTCTGGTTTCCCTTATTTGACCTGTGACGTCAGGTTGGCTTCATCCATTTTTCTACAGTCTGTGAGTGAAAAGTACAATAACTGACTGTGAAATGTAGTGAAGTGTAACAGATAATGGAGGTGCTGGTTCCTCAGATCTCTGGTTCAGTGTTTTAATAAAAGTATTTACACTGAACTCTCTCTGTTTATCTGTAGAAACATTTCCAACCGGTGGAAAACGAGTGGACTGAGTTTGCTGCTTCCTCCAGTCGTCCCTCACCTCCGACCCTCCCTTTAACCCCCGGCATCTGGACGCCGTAACCATGACGACAGGCGGCTGCTGCCACCTGCCTGGCTCTCTGTGTGACTGTGCCAGCAGCACGGGCCTGTGGAAGAGCGTGGAGGAAGCGGGTGGCGACAGTTGCCAGGCGCTGTACGTCACCCAGGTGACGGCCATAGATGGACGGCTGCTGTCCTCCGTCCTCAAACCCATGAGCTCACAAAGGTCAGACTCTCACTCGGCACACGTATGACATCAGTTACATTTCCCTCACTGGATTTCTGAAACATGTTACTGTAAAATTATTCTCTTTACTTTGCATTTTAGGGAGAATGTATGTGTTTTTATTATAATTATATGATGCATTTCCACCACATGGTACCAGCTGGACTCTACTCGGTTTGGTTTTCTATTGGGGAAAAAGTACCTGGTACCTGGAACCACTTTTCTAGAACCTGCTCTCATGTGGTTCCAAAAAAGGAACCGAGCAGGTGCTAACAGGTACTGAAGTGTGAGGCACACAGATCATCATCCCTGCAGCCTCCACAGTCTGCACAGTGAGAGTCAGAAGAACCAAAGTCCAATAACAGGCTCGAGTTCCAATGATCTATAAAGAACCAGGTCAGTGGATCCTGAGCTCTGATTGGCCGGTTGGTGGAACAGCTGACGGAGGTTGTAGCAGGACCTCACATCTGTGAAAACCTCGGAGGGAGCAGGTTTTTAACCAGGATCTAACTTGATGAACCAACAACATCTTTGAAATTCAAACAAGTGGAAACATCTTCAAACTGTTTCTGTGACACCACAACAGTTATTCTGAAGATCACTGAACATCATCCTGCTGCTGCACCTGAGGAGGAGGCGGGGCTATCTGAGGAGGAGGCGGGGTGATCCTCTGTGAAGGAAACGGACCAGAGCAGAGTCGAGTAGAGACGAGCTGGTACCACGATGTGGAAAAGAGCCGACACACTGTGACATGTTCTCCTCCTGACAGCCAGGCCTCGTATGAGGACGCTGTTCTGTGTTGTATAGTGTTGTACACGTGTTTGTTTTTCTGTACCTTAAGTACTTCTTCTTTGACCTCAGTGATGGACCCATCTGCCGTATCTGCCACGAAGGAGGCAGCGGCGAGGGTCTGCTGTCCCCGTGCGACTGCACAGGGACGCTGGGCACGGTGCACAAGAGCTGCTTGGAGAAGTGGTTGTCGTCCTCCAACACCAGCTACTGCGAGCTCTGCCACACGGAGTTCAGCATCGAGCGCCGACCACGGCCTCTCACAGAGGTAACAAAGGTCAATGCCCTTTGCCTCGTCTGCACCAATCTTTCTTCACTCGTCCTGGTCGGGCTGCTGAGTGTGATCCAGTGTGTGTGAAGCTGCTTCGTGTTTCCTTTCCCTCTCTCTGCTCGCTTGCTTGTGTGTTATCGCTCTCCATCTTTTTCTCTGTATTGAAGTTTTTCTGTCTTGTCTCCACCTCAGTGGCTGCGGGACCCGGGGCCTCGGAACGAGAAGAGGACGCTCTTCTGTGACATGGTGTGCTTCCTGTTCATCACGCCTCTGGCGGCCATTTCTGGCTGGTTGTGTCTGAGGGGAGCTCAGGACCATCTTCACCTGGGCAGCTGGCTGCAGGCCGTGGGCCTCATCGCTCTCACCATCGCCCTCTTCACCATCTACGTCCTCTGGACCCTGGTAAGAATCAGTTCACACACAGACGAGGATGTAGCCTCACTGCAGATACAGACTGTTTATAGGTGTGGACGAAGCAACTGGGGCAAATGAGGCTGATGCAAAACTGTAATACCACCAACAACCACTAGGTGCTGCTCCAACTGACTTCAATTCAAAAATCCTCATTTTCAATCCTGAAATATTCATCAATACATTTCTCCACAAGTCATTCTGATGTCATCAGATAAAGTCAACTCTTCTTCTCAGAGATCTGGTGGGAGGAGTTAGGGGCGGGGCTAGTCTGATTGACAGGTGGTCCATCTGAAAATATATCTATCTTTAAGGAGATATTAGGCTGAGAGAAGGGGAGGAGTCAGGGGCGGAGTTAGTTTGACAGATCTCCTATAGAACTGCAAATAACTATTCTGATACTCGATTAATCAGCAACTATTGAAATGACTGGTCGACTGATCGGATGATTAAACGTCTGTATTCAGCTCACAGCTTTTAAATTCAGCCTGACGTTGTTTTAATTGATTAACAGTAAAGTCAAGAAAGATGGATACTATTCAGAAATACATCTTTTAATCAACTACCTCGGGTTCAAGGGTCAGACCCGCCTCCTCCCTCCTCCCTTCATATCCAAATATGGTCACTTCTGGCTCCAAACAACCAACGTGGCTACGTTCAAATACCAAACTCCTGGATTCAGAGTGTCCACAAACCAGCGGTGCCGTCATGTTAGCTTCGTCCATTCTATAAACAGTCTGTGGTTGTGGGTCGTCCACACGTTGAAAGGTTGATGGTTCAATCCCCGGCCCAGACTGATCACATGTCAAAGTGTCAGAGTTCCCCTGATGTTAGCTAACACCTTGTATAGTAGCTTTGTTTGGTAAATTGTGAGGCAAATGAAACCTGACACCTAAGCAGAAGTAAAGAGGTGCTGTATTAGTGCAGTGTTTTTAAATGGAGCTGAAAAGTCAAACCCTGACTTCCTGTTTTCCTTCCACAGGTGTCGTTCCGTTACCACTGCCAGCTTTACTCTGAGTGGAGAAGAACCAATCAGAAAGTGCGTCTGCTCATTCCTGAAGCCAAGGAGTCCACCTCCTCCCAGCATTCCTTGCTCTCCACCAAACTGATGAAAAAGTCGGCCAATGAGAGCATAGTATGAAACCAAACAGAGGCGGTTGATGGCGATGGCTGCGGCGTCTTTTTTTACACGAGGGCTGATGTTCGATGCACCGAGCTCACCGGCCAGACACTTTTCAAAAATTCTTTCTTCTTCCATTTTCTTCTTCACCTCATCGGTACAACTTTTTTTTTTTTTTTTTTTTTTTTTTTTTTTTTTACTTTGCATTTTATACATCTGACGTCCTGTGGGGGCAGCAATGAGACTCTGTGTCGAGTTTATGCAACAGCAATAAGGATGGACCGACATGTGGACCCGAGCAGGATCATGGACTGCATCATCATCATCATCATCATCATCGTCGTGGATATGACGACGAAATGGGGTTGGACTGAGTTAACCTGTGACTGTGAAATGTAAAGATCGTCCAATAACCTGTGGATTGTCCAGTGTAGCAGCGTCACGTACCTCCTGGGACCTCCCGCCCTCTGCACGACGGAGCGCTGTCAGCCTGTCTGTGATTACAAGTAACAAAAAATGAACAGTTTAGATCTTGTTTTTTGATCCAGATCTCACAGATGAAACTTTGAACTCACTTCTGCTCCTTGAAGTTTTCCTCCCTCGGTTTTTACATCCAGTCCGGACATCTGCGTTAAAGCCAGAGATTGTGCAATAAAACCCTTCACAGTTCAGGAAGAAGAGACCTCTGCCAACATGCACACTTCTGCTTGCAGGAAGCACTGTTGATAACTTTTTTAGTATATTGTAAAATCTTTCTTTTTTTTTTTTTTTTTTTTAAGCCACTAAAGAATGCAAACAGATTGACTTTTCCTACTGCAGTAGGTCCACAGCGTCCTCATAGAGGTTCTGGTATAATCAGCACTTAACCAGTAGTAGGTCTTTATATTTATACAGATGGACACAGAACTCCATCAGAATTAGAGGAACATCTCCACACTTGTATGGAGCTGGTGCAGTGTACGGAGGCATCATCATCATCATCATCATCCTCATTATTATTATTGCTTGTTTCTTATTGTTTTCTTCTTATTTGCACATTGTTACATGTGTTTATATTTTCCAGAATCAAAGAGTCAGGGATCCAGAATCTTCCTGTGATGTTTTATAGGTGAAGTCATTGAGTTGCAACCATCTCTCTGGTTGTTAATCGACCTGTATCCAGATTTCGGGGTCACAGCTCGGTCCAGTTTTCAGTTTATTTCTTCATTCCAACTAATGTAGGTTACAGGGAGACGGTTAATTGCTTCCTCCACAGGGACTCCAGCTTGAAGATAAAAACTCCGACGTTACTTTTATTTTAAAACAGCCTTAATTCAATGGACCTGATGAAGACAATAGACTCAAACATGGCGGCTTGACTCCAGCCTCAGACTTAGTGTTAATATGCAAATCTTTTTATTTTATTTACAAATGACTGATTGTTGTTTGTATTAAATCCAAGACCTGAACCAGTTCTTTGATTTTGTGATGATCAGACCTCATGGTTCAGTGGTGGTCAGTCAGTATTGACCACAGATGTTTACAGAATGGACGAAGCTAAGAAGTGACCATATTTGGATATGAAGGGAGGAATGAGGAGGCAGGTCTGACCTTTGACCCTGACACCGTCCTGACTGTATCAGGGCAGCAGCTAATGACTGTTTTGATACTCAATTAATAATTGACAATTAAATTCTTTGACCATTTTTATCATCGGTTTATGTCGACTAATTGTTGCAGCTGGATACCAGGCCTGTCAGTCAGACTAACCCCGCCCCTAACTCCTCCCACCAGATCTCTGAGAGGAAGAGTTGACTTCATCAGAATGACTTGTGGAGAAATGTGTTGACTGAATATTTCAGGATTGAAGATGAGGATTTTTGGACTGAAGTCAACTGGAGTTTTTTGGAGCCAGCACCTAGTGGCCGTTGGTGGTGTTGCACTTTTTTGCCTCATTGTTGCTTCGTCCACTTCTTTAAACAGTCTGTGGTGTTGACTCCTTGTAAATACCTTCAGTACTGAGTCACAGTGTAAAGAAGCCAAAGCTCTAGATTATAAACTCCACTGTGTTGCTCATGTCATTTAAATTACATATTTACATTGGAACAATCAATAATTTATAACCTGTGATTTTTAAAAGGGACAGACATCCACCCCCATGGTACAGGACACTTGTGTTCAGACATGACATCACAGACGTGTCCCAGTACAAACAGCTGTTGAAAACTTGACACCAGGCATGTTGTTGACTGCCGGTGTTCCCAGTATCCACTGGTTTCCCGGCCTCTTGTTTACACTAACTTTGACGGCTCCAGGTCCCGGTGGCTTGTCCCACATCCTGCCCCACTTCAACCACTGTTTGTGTTTTTATGACTGATCTCAGAACAGAGGATTAAACCCCTCTGTACTGTGATGCACCCGGGGCTCATCTGCCTTTACGAGCTTATGAGTGATCTGATCATCATCCATGTGTTTACTGTTTGTCCTGCTTTACCCCCGGAGAGTATTGTGATCTGTCGGGTACACGGATGTGATCGTGTGAAGATGATACAGAAACCTGTTCACTTCTTGTATCTGGGAGTTTATATGAAGTTCAAAGTACGTAACACTGCCTCCTCTGTGGACACCGGCTAGCTCGCCTCAGTGTTATCAGATACAGGAAGATCCTTTTCCCCTGAAGTGTCACAGCACTTTGTTTCCTTAATGTCCTCATCAGTTTAAATCCACAAAGGGATCCTGAATCTGTTTTTTACACAGATGAATGTGTAGATGTTACTTATATTGTGTTTATAACATTTTTTGTGATCTTTTTAAAGACGTCTTTGGAGCCTGGGTATATTACTAAGTATCATTTGTAATTTGTGTTGCGATTCTTTAGTATTCACATTTTTAAATACTACGATGTTTATGGTGTGCTGTGGTAAAAAAGACGGATGTTTTCACCAAAATACTGAAACCTGCAATCAGCCAAGAAACGTTTGCAAAGCAAATAAAAAACCTGGTCAGAAACTATGAGTGAACATTATTGAGGAAATCTTTGTCAGTGCTACATTTCTCTGTGTGTGGTTTATATTTCCATTCAGGCTTTAGTATGTGTGATATGGCTGTTTACAGATCATCCTCTTAGTGTGGATGAGAGGTCATTAATTTAAGTCTGTTGTGAACAGCAGCTCTTTGAACTCACTAATCCTGCTGAAAAACAAACTGCGAACGTCAAGTTTGCTCCAGAATCTGTGGGATCTCCTCATCACGTCCTGACTCAGTGTAAGAGGCTTAAGTTAGAAAAACATCTGATTTGCTCCTTTGTGACAATTTATACTCTCGAGGAGGAAAACAAGGTTTCAATAAACTTCACCATCGAGTAGATACAGAATGTAGCATTTCATCAAAAATATTAATTTAAAAGTCGTAGTATAATATGTTGTTGACTTCATGATTTTTGACATGATTTTTTTTTATTTTGGACAACATACTATCCCATGACTTTTTTCATGTTTTTGACAACAGTGATTTTTGATGACATGTTATACTATGTTGTCAAAAACATGAAAAAAGTCTAAGTATAACATTTAGTCAAAAATAATGAGAAATAGTCACAGTATAGCATGTCATCAAAAATCGTGTAAAAAAAGTCATGTCAGAAAAAGTCATACTATAGCATGTCATCAAAAACCAAGAAAAAAGTCATACTATAGCATGTCATCAAAAACCATGAAAAAAGTCATACTATAGCATGTCGTCAAAAGCCATGAAAAAAAGTCATACTACAGCATGTCATCAAAAGTCATGTAAAAAAGTCATACTATAGCATGTCATCAAAAGTCATGTAAAAAAGTCATACTATAGCATGTCATCCAAAATAGCATAAAAAAGTCATACTATAGCATGTCGTCCAAAACCATGTAAAAAAGTCATAC
>OOFC01033050.1:0-28900 GCA_900323345.1 Pseudochromis fuscus | reverse complement strand
GGTTGGTGGGTGGGGGTCCAAAGTCGTCATCAAGGGGCTGAATATGTGGAAAAAAAAGATTAAAATTGTCATGAAGAATGTGTGGTTGTAAAGCTGTCAAAGTATCACTACATCAAACACACTTGGAGTGTGTATAAAATGGACAAGGCTGACACCACCTGTTGGTTTGTGCACTCGCAATTTGAAGCCAGGAGATCGGTATTTGAATGCAGCGATGTTGGTTTTTTTGGAGACAGAAGTGACCATATTTGGATTGGACGGGAGGAGTGAGGAGGCGGGTCTGACCCTTGAACCCGAGGACACTGCCCAAATATTCTGCTTGTTGAAGCCTAATATCTGAGGTAATAATTTCCAGATGGACCAAAACTTGATTATTTCATGATTGAAAATAACCTCAGTACTACTGTAGTACTACATCAATTTCTATGTACAATATATGCAAACGCATCACTTTTTATACTGAAAGAAAACAGGAGTTTAAGAAAAACCTGAGAAAATCTTGTAAGAAAATCAGCAACAGCATAAAGTGTGGTGATTTTACACCAGTGTAATTAGTGCTTTGACCTGTGGAGACTGGAAGTCAACTTCAGTTATTTGATAAATTCCCAGAAAGACCAAATAACAATTGTAGGGTCAGCTGGGATAATGGAGGAGAGTCAGACTCACATAACTACTGTTTCCGATTAGAAAAGACGAATATAGACACAGTGACGTCACACACTGGTTATTGGGGTTAACGTTTTGCTGTTTGTCTTCGAGACAGTCATGGTTTTGCTTTTTCTCTGCTGTTTGTTCACACATCCCAGCTTCTTCAGACCGTCCTCATCCCTTTGCTCACCTGATCCCACTCTGCCATCAACCAGTGCAGTATCTGCTCATATGCTTCATTGTCTTTGCGCTCTGTGTTCTCTGTGTTATTGTTTTTCAGCATTCAGTTTCTCATACACTGCTCGCTCGTGTTGGACTTTTGCCCACTCGCTGTGATATGTTCACCACAGAGCTCCATAAAGCCGAGTGGAGTGAAGCTGCAGATTCAGGTGATAGCTCTCCGAGGGTTCATCACTATGAGTCACAAATTTCACAGCTTCACCTTGTTTTCGATTTTCCATTTAAGCTGCTCTAAGAATAGCTGTGATTTCTCATCACAATATTTCCATTACAAAAAATGTCTTTATCAAAAAGCAAAATAATTGAACTATTTGTTTCTTATCTTTGCAAACTACAGACAGGTAGTGTGTTCAAAACTATAATGAATGCAGACTGGATACAAAGAATAGTTTGATTCAGTAAAATAAGAGCAGAGTTGGACAGTTACAAGTAGTGAAAATCTGTAATCATATTACAGAAATGCTCCCTCATGTTGAGATTTTGATGTGTTGGACAGCGCTGACTGTCCTCGAGTCCACTGGAGCTGTGCTGATTGTCTTTCTAAGTTACTTTGTTGGTTTTTCATTTACTTGGTTCCCCATCTGTACGCTGCAGGGGAGCTGTGTAGATTTGCAAACAGACAAATCAGATGGGAAACCTTCATACATCCTCAAAAACTGCTTTTAGACAGTTTGCTGGTCAGCCTGCATACTAAGTCATTTTTTTTTAACAAGGTAGACTTTTCACTTTAACATGGTGAGAGCGTCGAAGTGAGGATGAAAGCAACACAAGCTGCTGAGGGAATAAAATGATATAAAGTGAGAGAAAGAGAGACAAAAGAGAGATGCATTATATGGATAAAAGGTTTGAATGTAGCAGTGATGGAGTAATAGATCAAGGTCTGCCATGACCACAAGGGGAATGCAGGGATGGTGTGACAGAGAAAGATGGAGGGAGGGTGTGAGTCAACGAGAGACGAGAAGGATACTAATTATTTCAGGGCACTGATGTGAACACACCACAGGCCTGTTGTTCACATGCTGGAAACATGGACGTATACATCACAGAAACCCAAGAGGTTTGCTGCTGCAGGAGGACTGTGAATCAGATTGTGTGAAGTTTGTGAGGGGTTTAACGTCTCAGAGTTGTTAGAAGTTGAGGAAACTAGGATTTAATTTATTTTCATAGGATAAAAGGTGGACAGAGACTATTCCTGTGTCCCTTCAATAAGCTTATTGTTGTGTTTGTCTATTTTTTTTTGATTGAAAGTAGAGAAATAAATGTACTCAAGCATGTACATCAGTGCTATTTTAATGTACTTTTACTTTCCTTCAGCATTTCCATTTATTCTCACTTTACTGCACAACTTTGTTTTCTGTCTGTTTGACTGTTACTATTTTATTTTTTTAAATTAAAACACAAGTGGTCTCCAGTCTTTTCAGCCTGTGATCTCTTACTAAAGAATTGTGTATTTGAGGCCACATTACTGTAGTTTCCTTTAAACAGCTGTTGGAGGACTAAAGATGTAAATAAACTGCGGTAAATACGATCCATGTTTTCTCTTCTTTCCTCATTATCTTACAACACATCCAATTTCAGTTGCGATCCTGACTCCAGTGGATTAACCTATCCAACAGTACAATTTGCTGACAGGACTACTTCACTTTAACTTGAGTAAAATCTTGAATGCATGACTTTTACTTAATGTAGGAGTATTTTTCTTTTCAGATTGGGTGTACTCCTTATTTGCTTAAGTAATGGTTCATAATTTTCAATATGAAAAGTAAATGACACGACATCAAATCATCCCACCAAAAAGTCAAGATTGTGCTACATCTAATTCAAACAACATTTAATAATCTTTAAAATTTCTCACATGGCAACATTAGGATTTATTTTTATTAATTTTTCATTTGTGTTGTTACTTTTTCTAAGAAATACTGTATAGTCCATGCATTTAGGATTTGTAGTATTTTTAGTTGCAGAAAGTCTCCATTATTGCCCTTAAAGTTTTAGGTACACTTGTCATACTTACAGTGTCTCTCTGTGGATTCATCAGTGTATAGTGTACCTTTCACAATCAAAAAGTTGCATCAATAATATGTTCAGAATTTTGTTAACAAGTGGTGCAAACATCCGTTTTATTTCCAGCTCTTTCACACGATGAAAATGCCAAAGGAACTGAACATAGTGGAAGATTTCAGCAAGTTGTTTGAATTGTTTTTGAAGAAAACAAACATACCTGTGCAATTAAAACTGACCACAGTGGTTACAGCCACTTCCAGTGTCGCTATCATACACATCTCAAACACATAACTAAAACCAGAATGTAGATGTAAAAAGAAATGTGAAACAATATCATGCAAACAAAGCTCACAAGTTTTATGTATGGTTCATGTGTTGGAAAATAAGTATGTGTGTCTGTGAATGTGTGTGTGTTTGGGTGTAAGCCTGCCTGCCTGCCTGTGTGCAGTCCACTAATGAGATATTGACTCCATTGTGACTGTGGTACATTGTTTATCCCACTTATTTATTTATGAGCATTTAATGTGTGAGTTCAGCTGAGTTCCTACAAACACATGGCAAATGAGCGAGGCAGAGACAGAGAGATCAATATGCAACATTAACACAGGATTGTCTTTAATGTTATTTTCATTTGGAAAACACAGATCCACTGTTTATTTCCATTTCCACAACCCTCATTCTCCTATGATTGATGCCAGCGGTGCTACTTACCTCTCAGTGTAGCAGTCTTACACCCCACCCCCCACCTCCCACACATGCATCACACCCCACCCGGCCCTCTCTTTTCTCTCTCTGCTGGCTGTGTCAGCAGCAGCACCAGCAGTACTTGGGTCTTTGTGTCTCCTTCATATCATCTTGTTAAAAATTAAAGTGATTCTACTTCCCTCCATCTTTCTCTCTCTCTCTCTAATGCTAATCTGTTCCCTGTTGGACCAGTATGCAGATGAGACGCAAATACAGCGAAGCCTGATGAATAGTGATGAGCCTACAATACATACACACACACACACACACACACACACCTGAGCAGCCTTGGAATGCCCTGTGGTTTACCTGTCTGTCTGTCAATCAAAGTGGTGACCTAGTGAAGGAAGGTTTGTGTGTCTGTGTGTGTGTTCGTGTCCTTAAAATCACTCCACAAACTCAGGAAATTAAGTAAAATTATTACCCTGAAAAAACTCTAATGTTGTTAGAAGAGTAAATATAAACCAACCAGCCGCTATATTAAAACCTGTGATGGGGTAGGCTGGGATATATCAGCAAGAATTAAACTGATGGTGTGATGACTGGGTCAGAGCATCCACAAAACAACAGGTCTGGTTAGTACCAGTAGAAGTGGATCAGGGAGAACCTGGGCAGGCAAGGCTCAGTGTTGTGTGTGGGGAGCAAAGCTGTGGTCTGATCCCACAAAGAGCTGCTGGGACATATAAAACAAAACCAGAAGAAGTGCTGGCTCTAATAGAAAACTGCCAGAACATACATGCATCACAACCTTCTGTGTATGAGGACTGTGTAGCTGCAGGACGACCATGGTGTCCGGGCTGAACTATGTCCACTGCTGAAAGTACTTTGCAGCAGGACACACTGTGGAAAGTATGCAGGCTGATGGAGGCAGTGTGGCATTCTGGGAAATAGTGTTGTAGTACATGGGATCTGTCTTGGTCTCGAGACCAGTTTTGAGACCACTTTTTAAGGGTCTTGGTCTCGTCTCGGAATCGAAGGCATTTTTACTCAGTCTTGTCTTGGTCTCAGACAAGAGTGACATGCCCCCTGTACACAGAGGGTAGTTGAAGACGACTGGAGACGCTACGAAAAATTAGTTTTTGTTGCTGTTGGATTTATATAAAAGCAAACATAATAATAATAATAAGAAGAAGAAGAAGAAGAAGAAGAAGAAGAAGAAGAAGAAGAAGAAAAAGAAGAAGAAGAAGATACTGGTCATTTGGTTTTGTTTTGTTGTGATTTTCCTTTGATATATACAGTCTTGGTCTTGTCTTGGTCTCCACCTGCAAATGTCTTGGTCTTGTCTTGGTCTCGATACTGCCTGGTCTCTATAATGTCTTGGTACGGTCTTGACTACAACACTACTGGAAAATATTCTACATTCAAGTGTTACATACTTGTACATGTACACCCTGACATGCATAACTATTCCTTGATGACAGTGGCCTCTGTCAGCAGGATAACTCTCTCTGCCACTCTACAAAAAATGTTCAGTCCAACTGAGCATCTGTGGTCTGTGCTGGAAAAACAAAACAAATCCATAGAGGCACCACCCCATCTTAATGTGAACACAAACATACAAACAGGTGTTTAAATATGTGTATTAGTCAGTTTATATATATATAAAAAAAACTGTCAACTGAACCGCACTAAAGTGTTTTTCCTCTAAACATCACTTTACTTCCTGAATATTTTTTATTCAGGGAGGTGGGAATTCCCCTTCGCCCCACAGGGAGATGTATGGTTTCCCACATGGTTGATTACACACAGGCAGAAAACAGAACTGCATCAACATGTATCCACATTATACCTTTTAAGAGGGTGAAAATACTACATTTATTCACTGAACTGGTGCTGACCTCACACAGTGTACACAGCATGTACAGACAGAAAACTAAACATATTAAGAGTCACTTCAGCAGAGTGAACAACTGAGGGAGAGTCTGGTAACTCGTTAGCTGAGAGTTGAAATTAAGAGACACAAAAGATGATGCGCAAAATGTCACAGATATGAAGATGGACAAAACAAATCAGTAACCCCAACTACAATGACATCAACACATGAAGGACCTGTTAGATATTATTATCAAGAGTCAGCTCTGTGAGGCAGCACTGATGCAGTGCTCTAAGTGAAATACCAATCACCATTCAACAAAGTGCAGTTAAATGAAAGTTTAAGTTATCCCAAAATATTATACAGTTCATCCTGAGGGAGGAATTCACCCTTAAATGGTTTCTGTATCCCAGGAGGTACAGTCATTCGATGAGCTGTGGGGGAACAAGCATCAAGCAGGTGCACTTCAAATAAATCCTGAAGGGGAGACGGGTCAAGTTTTCAGGTCATGTCAATTCATATGGACATTTAAAAATACACTCAACACTTGTATCAAAATTCATAATAGCAGCTTAATCTAACAAAGGCTGGTGGTCATTGTTTGACTAAATATTCTTTTTAAGGATGATTTTACATTTGCATTTGTATGTTTTTGTTATAAAAAAAAAAGATTACACTTTTACATCTTTAATTATCGGGCATTGAAAGTCCAAATAAGGACTGTATAGAAATATATATGTTTTGAGGACTATACTCTGAATAAGCAAAACATGAAAGCAGCTAGACAGTTATTTAAAAAGTGATTTAAAAGTTAGCACAAGCTGTATTTTTATGGGAAATTATAACCCAAATGAGAGAGTAAAGTGGACAATAAAGGTCGTGATTTGAGCAAAATTGTGTCCAGGCCATCTAAAACTTTTTGAGACATTTTGCATAAATTTCTATTACCTCCACAACAGCTAGAAACCACACAGATCACAGTATATACCTACTATAAGAGACAGCCCACTATCACACTGAGATGTTCAGTCCCAGCAGCCAGCTCCTCCATACTGTTACACAACAGGTGAAGACAGAGCGGAGGAGATTGAGTGCCTGACACATTCGGCTGCAACAGCGTACGATGCCACCTAGTTCTGTCCTCTTGTACTGCATCATCTGTCGCCTCCTCTGACTATAATAGCAAACTGCTGCTGCATAATGACACATATAAATACACACAAGCACACAGCTGCAGAGTAGGCCGTTTCCTGTATACCGTTCTCAGTGTGTCCACATTACTGTTCCATCTGCACAGGCATTTCCTGTCCGACCTTGAAATCAGGCCCCTGAGCCACCACCATCACTTCACACACACACACACACACACATACACACACATTCCCCATTTCCTTACATACTGTGTGTATATGTGTTCAAGACAAGGGGTATTTTCTTACATGCATTCACATACACATCCACTAACACACAACAACCCCCTATGTTCACATCAACTCTGGTGAGTTTCCAAATTAAAGAGCAACTTGGCAAAAACAATCACCTGTGGAAGATAAATACATAAAAATGCCCCAAAGCTGTAATTATCAGTTATGAAAAGCTAAATTACATTTATGAGGAGAAATCACGGCATTGTTTTCATGACTGGAAGCTGAGATACAACACAAACTTTCACTTTACAAGCGCCCAGAGTTACTCTAATCTGCCACTTTAACGCCGGGGAGCAGTGATGTCATCAATCAGCAACCCAGCGCTCGAACGGCGGCCAGCGTTTCCCCCAAACCGGCCACATGTGTTTTTATTCAGCGGGAAAGTTATAGCAGAAAAGGTTAGGTCACAAATAGTTTACAATAATATTATTCATGTAAGGGAAAGTGGAAATGATCCCTGCATGTGACTTCACTCTATTTACACAAGCATGCCCCGAATACATTGATATCGCCAGCCAGTAAAACCCACCACTCACACACACGCAGAACACAATACACATTAATTGCATGAACTGGATTTCATAAGGTGATGGAAAGGAACGAAGCCAGAGTCCGACAATTAGCAAAGATTTAAAATAACAACCGAGGGCCTGAGGCGCAGTGTTAAAGTCGAGGAGACATAATAAGGGTCAGAGTTATGATTCCAACTCACAGGAGAAACAGAGACGCTGTTGTAGTTTTCAAATATCCAATGCCAAACAGTTACCAGCTCTTGGATTAGCTCTCTGCTTGTATTTAATACTGACTTGATGAGGAATATTAATTAAAATACAGCCCATTAAGGTTGGGATACAGGCATTTTATAAATGAACGCCGTTGGCTGTGTTTTAAGACCAGAGGCAAGAAAACAAATAGATGTCAGAGGACAGCAATAAACCCAGACTATTTTTACTTTATAAAACTGTCTTGTCCAAGTGGAAGTGTGTGCTTACTGAATGAGTACAGTCTATGTGACATCCATTATTTACATTGTGGGGAGAAATCTCTTCTTATTCTGCCCATTTGAGCATAAAAAAAATCTGCTTCCCACAAGATAAATCATTAAATTTCAAGGTTAAGACTCAGTTAAAGAAATAGAAAATCCATTGTAAAGATACAGTCTGGAAGATAGATTATGACATAAGCTCATGATTTATGGGATTGTTTGAAAATAAATGTCTCTTACAATTATCACCCCATCATGGACTAGAAGTATGAATGGGAGTTTCTTCTGGTGAAGGTTGTGAGAGATGAAGACTCAGGATCATCTTGTTGGTGGTTCATGTACATTTGGTTTAACAGAAAATCATATGGACAATGTCATCGAGGCTGCCCTTGTAAATATTTCAACCAAACGGAAAAATCAAGTGGAAAATTTTTGGTTGAAAAGCTGTGACATCACAGGGGCTCAGCATGTGGAAGGTGCACATGGTGAGTTAGACTGCGGAGGCATTGGGACTACTGCTACATTATTCACTGTTGTCACCACAGCAGAATCTGCCACAAATCTGTATTCACTTCCTGCACTGTCACTTCCTGCCATTTTACTGCTTTACCACTTCTGTACTTAAGAGCGACACCAGTGGAGATTCAACTTTGAACCCATGTGATGTCATCATCGTGGTAGCCCAGTAGCAGCATTAGGACACATTTTTCAGAAATGGTCACATGTGCCCCAAATTTTTCTCAGTATTAGAAGTTATCAATGTATGAGTGGATTTCTGTTGAATTTTCTATTCCTTTAAAATGTGTCTAAAGGATCGTTG
Organism: Pseudochromis fuscus; assembly: GCA_900323345.1. NCBI lineage: Eukaryota > Metazoa > Chordata > Actinopteri > Pseudochromidae > Pseudochromis > Pseudochromis fuscus. Next base: position 20,219 of record OOFC01033050.1, on the reverse strand, counting down.
TGATGCAGTGTCCTACTAAGTGACAAAAATAAGTCTGTGTGTGTGGGTTACAGCCAGTCATCTTCTATACCTGCTTCTCCACACGGGTTGCAGTGGTCTACCGGAGCCTATCCCAGCTGTCATCGGGCAGGAGGTGGGGTACACCCTGGACAGGTTGCCAGCTTATCGCAGGGCTAACACAGAGACAAGCAACCATTCACACTCCTACTCACACCTATGGACAATTTAGTTTGATCAATTCACCTAACAAGCATGTCTTTGGACTGTGGGAGGGTTAGAGTGCCTGGAGAAAACCCACTCATGCACAGGGAGGACATGCAAATTCCACACCGAGCTGAGATTTGAACCCCAAACCTTTTTGCTGTGTAAATTTAAAAAAAGATGAAACATCAGACACACAGGATACAACGCAGTGAGAGTCAGGAACATTCACATGGCTGATGGTAGTTATCTAATACTTGATACCAGATGCACATCCACAAGAAAATAGTATTTTCCCAGAGTTCATATACCACCGTATTCATAACTTTTTAAGACATTTTTAACTGTTTTTTCACAGATGTTATACTTTTTTACTCCAAAAAAAGTATAAATGTATTCATTTACAATCTGTCGTTGATCACTGTGAGTGAGCAAAAGCCAACATTTTATATCAACAATTATATTAACATGTGTATGTGAAGAAATGATTCATATTAACACCACAGCTTCACAGAGCTTCATCATGACTTTACTTTACTTGTACTGGAGCATCTTTCACAACAGCAGTCAACAGCTGAGGTATCGCAAAAGCCTCTAAAACCTGCTCAGACGTATTTTGTGACTCACTGGTGAACGACGAGCATTTAGCAGCCAACCTTTATCTTATTAGCATTTGCACATGTACAGCTGTCCGTGGGGAAGGGGTAAATCCATGACCTTTATGTACCACAGTGGTGTCAAAGTGAATTGTATTCCCAAACTTATTGCATAACATGGCTGTAAGGGGTTTTCCTATAACTGAGGGTACAGTGTTGCTTCATCAAGTCTCCCATGTTTTTATCTTCTTCGTCCCACTCAAGATCAGCCGACTCACTTCTGTAACCATTAAGCTACTGCTGACCCTTCCTCTGGCCAAACTCTGTTTTAAATATGGGAGAATGTGTTTTTTCACAAACCCACACACCAATAATAAACACACCCTTTACCATTAAATATCAGCCTCATGTGGTTTTCCCAGTAGACTGAAGCATCTGCAGCAAATCAGCCTCACTTTTCCTCCACTCCCTTTTCTCTCCCACTCACTTACTTCCCACCTCTTCCTCTATTTTTCCCCTTCATGCATTTTTCTGTGATTAGGAACAAGTGTAACTGGCCAAAACTTCCTTTCTCTCATTGCTCGAAACACACACACACGCACAGACACACACACACAGGTTCTCGATGCATGTTTACTGTCATGAGCAGGTGTTTGCCTTCAGCCTGTCCTGTCTCATCAATCACACCAGGACTCCAACAGGAAGAAAAAAATGGATGCCAAATTCATTTCTTTACTTCCCATGCTCCCTTAAGAGTTTTTTTTAACTGCATTGCGGCCTTGCTGTGATCTATACCACCTATGTTTTTATACATATGTGTTTCTATTGAAAGTATTGAAGTGTTTGCATGTGTGTCCTTGTATTCTTCTTCTATAGTTGCATTGAATAGTTGTTTGTATTTCGCCATTATAAAAACTGTTGTGTCATGTGGGAAAAGCACAAAGATGCAGAGAAATAACTTCATGAGTCAGCTTAATTGGCTTGTGATCAACCAGTAGCACCATTAACTACCAGTTAAAGTCAGTACATGACTCTTTGGGCACCCCGCTGCTCAGATTTCCAGTTCACACAGTGGAAGTCCCCTCTGGTGCCTGCTGTTAATGGACCGGACCTGTCTGTGCAGCAGAGGACACAGAGTTTCCCATGGCTGATCATCATCTACGGTCATGGGTGCCTTCCACCCCCTCCATCTCACCCACTCCCCAACAAAGAGGAACAACAAATCAAACAATTCACAGTTTCCCATTATTCCCTCTGTCAGCATATGGTTCCAATCAGCAGTGTGTGTGTGTGTGTGTGTTTGTGTGTGTGTGTGTGTGGGGCTGTGTGTGACACCATGTGAATGTTTTTATTTTCCATACATTACTCCTCAAATACAAAGCTCTTTGTTCACACTCTTTCTCCATCTCTCTGGCTCCTCCTTCCTCTCACGCCCTCTCCATCTTCCATCTCTCTCTCTCTCTCCCTCTGTAAGCCCATGTCTTTGATTCTCAGGTTTAAAGTCTCTCTTGCTCTCTCTCTCTCTCCCTCTATTTTAGTCTTGCTTTTCTTGGCTGCTAGTCAGACCTCAGGCAGACCTAGAGGTCTTTTTCCCAAGCGATCTCCAGGATGGACTCCAGGGAAAAGAACACACACACACACACACACACACACACACACACACAGGCCCTGCCCTCACATGCTCTGTCCATTTCCTCCTCTGTCTCTGCTCCTATCCCATATCATTCCCTGTCTGCACCTCCATGTTGACTCATTTACTGTTGTATTACTTTAAAACTGTGTTGCAGTCTTGGTTTATTGGAAGAAAGAGAACACAATGTTCAAAATGAAGTATCGTGTTCTTGGCCTAGATTAACTTTTTGCACCATGTACACCCATTTGTACATTACAAGCTTTATGGCTTTATTTATCCAGGTTAGTCCCTCTGGAATCAGACCTGGTTGAGACTTCAGCAGCAGCAGCAGCAGCAGCAGCAGCAGCAGCACACTTACTCACGGGCAGAACGACTGCAAATCCAAACAAATGCAAATGCATTACTGATTAAGTTTTAGAACTTGGTAGTGAACAAATGCTGGAGGATATTTTGGAGATCTGAGTTGTATTCCTTACTGCACTCTGCAAAAAGAGTGTTTCCTACAAAACGACCCCAGTCAGTCTTTGTATTTAAATGGCAATTTGGTACAAACAGTGTAAGAAGTATTGAGATGAAGTAAAAGCAGCAAAAAGAAGCAATGTTAATAAAACGTCCTGCATTCAAACTTCAAACTAAAGAACCAAAACAAAAGTACCCATAATACAGAAAGACCCACTTTACAATAATATACAGTGTATTATGTTATTGGATCATTATTATTATTATTATGAACTACTCTTGATGTGAAACTTATAATGTATTACTCTGTGTTTTGTTTTGTTTTTTTGTTCAAATTATGTCTGAATAAAGTCATCAAATAAGTGTGGTTTGGATAATGGGATGTACAGTATAATGAAGAAAAACACCTTCAAACTGTATTCAGTCACAGTCTGTGTACTCTCCACCGCTGTCTGAAAGCCTTAGTGAGTTTGCTCCTGCCTGTGTCCATCTGTTTGTGATAAAAGTTAATTTACAAATGTCCTTGCAAGACAGAACATTTTTCTGTCGAGTTTGACACTGTCAAAATATTTTTAAGGCTTTAAATATAGACAGCCCTGTTGTGGCCCAGTGTGACATAACTGTGAGATCAGTTGTAAATGACAAGGTTTGTCCAACAACAGAGACAACAGCAGGATTACAGTGCTCTCTAGTGGTGAGGCCAGGTAAAGTCCACTCTGCTCTTGACTTGGGCAGCATGATATTTTGCCAGGGAGTTATCGGTATTTTCCAATCTGCAAACAACAAGATCTTTGTCTAATACTGTCATTTTTACTGACTCAAATATGCCTATGCAGCACTTTGACCACATAAGACACCTTTTCTGTGGAGGCACAACAATGCAAGGAGCATCTAAGTCCCCTCAGTTGATCAATGTAAAACTTCCACGTTACAAAACAAGGATGACGATAAATACACTACCCCCATAGACTCTAAAGAGCAACATGCAGTTTACTCCATGACCAACATGACGTCTGTTTTGCCTGTAAAAGTTGCTGATTTGACACCAGCTGTTAAAACTCTTGAGCAACCCAATGAAAAACAAAGGTTGTGACTCAGGCACATAAGTCTGACTGACCTGACCCTCAGCCTTCTTGGATACCACACACAGAACTGATCATATTAGAGGAATGTGCAGCCCTTGTACTGCTTGTTTTCATTATTGAAACTTATGTATACCTGCCAGTATTTGGAAATGAACGTTTAATTGACCTCCAGTTTTTGCTGAGGGTTGGAGTTAAATACATATTTTTTCAAGCCCACATCCACTTCCTGACAAATCAAACCACTCCAAGGTCTGTAAGATCACTGTGATGCAGTACTGGACTTTTATCGCTGGAGGGAGGTGCTTTCTACTTTCTACTTTCTAACAGCGGAAATCTGCAGACTTTAGACACATTTCATCTTTTTTCTGTTCCTAGAAAGTTAAAAGAAGTTAAATGTTTTTTGCTGTTACGTTGTCATGCTCGATGGTGTATTTAATTATCTCTGAAACAGGCAGAAAACTTTAAATTATTGAGAATTGTTATGTTTATTTGTAAAAGCTTTGTCTGGATCTGACTGTCCAGGATAATGGAAGAAAGGGAAAGTATGTCACACACTTTACCCACATATTCAGTGAAATGTTCTCTAATAAACAGTCCTGATTTGTGACAGTTGTGTGATTTTCCTCATTAATTTGACAACTTTTTTCCCATGTGTATTCTTTGACATGTGCAAACCCAGATTACGTCTCTTTTTGTAATCTTTGGCCAACATACCATTACTTGAGCACATATGTTCATGTGGAAATCCACAAAACACAAAGAAAATATTTAGTTGCTGTTTGGGTTCTAATAATGCTGCAAAAATTAAAGAACAAATCAAAGCAAAATTAAAATAAATTATTATTCATGCTGAAGTCGAACAATCTTCCACAATTCAAATCCAGTAGTGTCAGTCACTCTCATATTTTGTAATTCATAATTATGTATGGTTATCGGCACAATAATGTAAACAGACTCCACTAAAATTATGCAAAAGTATTATCAAGTCTAATTACACTGTAAACCAAAATGATGGAAATATGGTAGACAAAATCATAAGTTTATTTTTCTACATTACAAAACAGCTCAAACTTTCAAAATTCTGGTTCCTGCCCTTCTCACCAGGAAGCTGTGTCACCGTTTCCCCTTTAGGCAGGACTGTCCTGGTTGGTTGCCATCAGGGCCTAATATTTGAGTGTAAGTGTTTAGTTGTCCTCATCATCACTTCCTGCTAAGCTGCTGTCAGTAGAGTCCACTTCCTCTTCCTGTTGCTCTGAGGACTGTGGTTCTGTTTCTGGCTGCTGTTTGGGCTCCGTGGTACTGGAGGGCTCGCTGGGTTCTGTGGGGGTGCTGCTCTCTGCTGGTTTGGTGCTGCTGGCAGTGGTGGTGGTGCTGGTGTTGTTCTGCTCTCCCTTATCACCTCCATCCAAGAAATTAGACCAACCCTTTAGCCGCTCTTCTCGCTCACGTGTCGTCTCTTCCACCTACACAAACAGAATGAAGATTGAAGATGCATTGTATCGTTGGTGATATGTCTGCATATGCGTCTCTGGATTACCCTAATTATGTCACGGTTTGTGCAATCGGAAAAATTGCAATGGTTCCTGAGAGCTGAGACGTTGCACTTTACAGTGAATATGGTCATTACGGTAATTTCACTAGCGCCTCTCCCAGAAGCCGGCAAAGTAGCCAATTAACTATATACTACGTGTTTTAAGAGTGTAATAACAGTGACGATGAAGAAAGAAAAACACAAAATCAGAATTTGATGTAATTGCACATGAATGTTAGATTTTGCATATTAAATTTGAATTTGAAATCAAAATAAGCATAAAAAGTCCAGGTGGAAATTTGGAGGTTCAGGTGGTAAAGGGTTAAATACATCAAAGTAATTAAAATTTCACGTGACCCGTTTCTAATGCTATGTTTATTACACATGCTCCCAGAAATCTTTAATCATTACTGGATATTTGTGCTTACCTGATAGTCTGTCACTCCATCCCAAAGCTGAGCAGACAGCTGCCTCCCTCCAAACCAGCGACCATTGAATGACTGAATACATGCATCAGCTTGCTCAGGCTCCTTAAATGCGACTGATGCAACGCCATCTGGGTGTCTCTGCAGCACAAATACAACCATATATCCCACTTAGAAAATTATACCTGTTCCACCAGGACTTCGAAACAGCACCAATTAAACTCACATCAAAGAGGATGACCTTCTTGACCTCGCCAAACTTTTCACACTCTGTCCGCAGATCGTCACGATACTCGTTCAGCACCAGTGGGTCTTCCTACAAGGACCGACACAGAGATTAATACTCACAATTAATGTGTGTGTGTGTGTGTGTGTATTTGAGTGTGTGAGTGTATTTGCACTGCTCTCTGCACCTCAAAGTCACTGGGATGAAACATGTTCCTGATGATGACAACTTTTTCATGCCTCTTCCTCATCTCTCCTTGTTTCTCTGGCCTCCAGTCCAACTGTCTGCACAGACAAAACAAAGGGGTTCAGGCACAGTCAGCAACACAACAAGCCATTTGTGGGGAAAAAAAACTTTCAATTATTTACCTACTCTTATTTGAGAGTGAGAATTAGATAAAAAGAAGAGGAGATAGCATTTACTTCTGTTGCTGCTGCATCCTCTTCCTATAATCTTTGCTTTTCTTTTTCTTCTTGCTGGCGTCGTACTGTCCCTTTAGCTCAAATCGTGCTGCTTCCACATGGAGTTTATATCCTCTCACTTCTGACTCGTCTATCAGACGTAGAGCCAAACTCACCGACTCTTTCTGCAGAGAAAAACAAACACACACACAGTCACTTCATTTGGTAGTAGTGCAATATTAATACTTCATCTAAAGCAACCACAAAGAAATATGTATTTTCTTCATGTATCTTTTTCTGCCACCTTCATTAGGTGATTACATTTGAGGGCTGTGTGTCAGCTTATTTTGGAGATTCTCTGCCATCTTCTGTTGCTTTGTATGCAGGTTTAAAGTTTAGGTTATGCAGCTTTGACAGGGAGAACACTTCTGTCTTTGTTGCTAAACCAAGGTAATTATACATCTTTCCATGACTCAAACAGGGTATGCACTGATGAGTTTGTTTTGTTTGTGGGAATGGGCAAATAGTGAATTTCACATTATGCATACCCTCACGGACCCAGGGACTTGGAAACTATAAATTCAGCTTTAGGAAAGCAGGAGGAGAGGCCAACCTTGAGATAGCAGCAAAGGCCATCTCCCTTCAGATTTCCCTCTTTGTCCTTGTAGAGTTTGACCTTGTACTCCTCAGTGATGGGGTCCCGCATCACAATGCCGCACTTGGACATCAACTCAACAAACTCTTCAGTGTTGATATCAGGAGGCAGACCTGAGGAAAGGAGTACAGGGCAGAAAAAATGAGACAAAATAAACAGGGTGAGCTACTCCGTGGACGGCTGTGCCCTTAGCAATGAGGGAGAATGCTGAAGACACTAACCTGACACATAGACATTCGTGTTTTTATTGTCGTCGATATCAAACCATCCTGCAAAAGAGACGACAAGCATTTATCAAAAGAGGTGTTTGTGTGAACTTAACGTTAGAAACTGAACATAAATGAATAAAACTACGCAACAATTTCTATTTGCTTTCAAGTTACTGTGATATTTTAGTCTCCTGTTTGGCTGTGGATGCCAGTTTACCTGGCTCTGCTTTCCTCTTCTCCCCTTTCTGCTTGGTTTCTTTGGCGGATGTCTCATGCTGGTCTGGGACTGGGTTCTGGGTGGGACCTGTTGGTTTCTCCTTTTCTGGGGGCTTGCTTTCTGGTTTGGGAGGTGCTGGGTCAGTGCTGCTCGGAGCAGCGTTGTTTGCATCTGGAGCTCCTTCCTTTGTAAAGCCGTAGTTGGCTTGGTAGGCTGCAATGAAGTCCTCTGTTATCTAGAGAAACAAAGCAAATCTGTTTAACACTAACAGAGAAACCAGCTCTAGCCAATTTTGCCACACCTCATAAAGTATGTTTTATAGGTAAAAAAAATCCTAATGACTAAAACATTCGATCTCCAGAGTGCACTAGGATCCATTTGTGGTGAGCTGCAGCTCATATATGAAATTAAAATGCATTTCAAATGCCAACTTACAACTGTTTTTTACTTTCCTACTCACTCATTTGGTTGTATGTGTGAGGAACTGTGAATACTGTTTAACAGAAAATTTAACAGAAATGACAACTATACTTCCAAAAAAGCTCTAGAATCTAGTATAAAGAGAGGTGATATCTATATTGCATGCTGCCTACTTGTTTTAAAGTCACACATGATGCATTTGGTGTCCAAGTCTGATCCACAACATGGTGATATGATGGAAACACTGAATCTTTAAGAATCTTAAAGTCATAAACACTATTGCTGCTGCGCCACAGGCTAGTTCCTCTGGTGAAAATCTCACAGTATACTGTAAATGACATAAAAGTTCAACTTTATAATCTCAAAGAGCCACTTAAATGCAGACTGCAGCAAAACGATAAGAAGAAAGACATGAAGCTCAGTGAATAAGAGACCTCAAAGAAAAAATAAAATGTAGGGAATGAAAGGCTGTGAGGTTAAAAAAAAAACAAAAAACAAGTTCATACTTTAGGGAACCAGGCTTTCTTTTCATGATCCCAGTCATACACAGTCCCATCCTCTGGATCAGTGTAGGTGAAGGGGTCAGAGCCATCTTCGTTTCTCTGACCATAGAGTTCCTGCATCCGCAGCTGCTCCATAAATTCTTTGTTGGCATCTGATCCCCCACTCATCTGCAACAAGAATGTCAAATGTCAGATTACCCAGGTCTGCGAGCTAATATATTTCAGCATGTATACTGCTATTAAGAGACAATTGTTACCTATTGAGATTTTAAATACCGCTTTGCAATTTTCTGTTTAATGTTTTCAGGAGTCTGATGTTACTAACCTCCCATCAAAAGTCATAAGGGGAAACACAGAAAGGTAAACATGAATAACATTGTCTATGACTTATATGGGGCCAGTGCTGAATAAAACTACCAACAAACAACTGTCCTTAACCCATACAGTAGCATACTCCTGACACATGACTACCACAACAACAACAAAAAATGCATGCACATAAGTCATTAGTCAACCAATTATATCTCGTTACTAGCACTGCCAAGGCCCCGTAAGTTATGGGAAATGTGTCAGCCAGTTGTTGTAATCCATCATACTTTTAATGGAGAACTGACAACCACGTTAGCTATCTAATACGGAAACATCATGATCTATTGGTCGTCTTCACATGGGTGCAGTAGATCAGATCTCACTGATTCACACCAGGTAGGCTACATTTAAAGATCTGTGATTAGGACTGATATTAACATAAATTAATGTTAGCCAACAAGGCTAGCGTTACCTTTCACAACGACAATCCAAGCAAATGATGCCCTTGCTCGTACGAAGAATATCAAAACAGATTTTTCAGTGTGTCCCAGTCACAGAACCCATTCAAGGTTGGTGGTTTAATATAATTTTTTATTTTAAATGAGCGGTATTCACTCCCCGCTAACGTTGAGGTTTACCCCCAATCCGCGACGAGGATTGAATAAAGTACTTCCGAGGTCAAGTTCCGTATGCGCATGCGTGATAAACTGACTGACGCGCTTGATTATAATTGCTGCTTGTCCCTTTTTTTTTCCATCGCGACTGTAATGGTACATAGAGAGTATACTTGAAAACGAACCCCGCCAGCGGCCAGTTAGGAGAACCGAATCGAGCGCACATCTGATAAAACAACAAGCACTGCCTGTTGAGTATCTAGCTAGCTTTGAATCAAGGCAGCTAACAGGTAAGTAGGGAAATACTCGCTTAAGTCTGTCATGGCGGAGGGTAGCGGTAACATTAACGCCAGTGCGGCCAGCCTTCCTCCGGGAGACCCACAGCTCATCGCTATGATTGTGGAGCATTTGAAGAACCGGGGTCTTTTTGACGAGTTCCGTCGTGATTGTTTGGCCGACGTTGACACGAAGGTACTTAGCCAATGCTAGCTTGGTTACTTCTGTAGTTTAACGAGACTTTTTGGCTCCTGTTATAATAATTATAATATTCTTTCCATGCACAGTACATTGCGCTAGTGTATGGTATTTCTCTATGATGACCGTTTTGACACCAATGTTTGTTTCCAGCCTGCTTACCAGAACCTGCGGCAGAAAGTTGACAACTTTGTCTCATCGCACCTGAGCACACAGGAATGGAACCCGTCTATTAACAAGAACCAGATGAGGAACGGACTGAGGCACAGTGTGGTTCAGTAAGTGTAGTCTGCAGTCAATAACTTATAAGGACACATTTGCAATGACATGAAAGTGAAATCCAGTCGAGGTTCCATCAAAGAGCTATACAAATGTGTTCATAGGTTGTGTAGGACTCCACAGTGTCACCTGATCTTCATGTGTAAAGTTAGTGAGATTCTCTTTTAATGGTGACTGTATAAACTAAATAAAATGTAGATGAGAAAAGGATATTTTATTTGAGTAGCTAATAAGTTAGATTCATTAATTCGGTAGCTGGGGTGGTTGAACACTATTTCACCCCCTGCTTCTTCTGTCCCCTTTTCTTGGGTCTAACTCCTGTTGGTGTTGTTTTTTAGATCGGGCATGATGGAGTCTGGTGTGGACAGGATCATAACTCAAGTCGTAGACCCAAAGATGAACCACACCTTCCGGCCGCACATAGAAACTGCCATCCATGATTTCCTTTCTGGAGACAGGAAGGAGGAGAGCATCTCCAGCTCTAACTCTGTACCATGTGAACAGACAGAACCACAAGAGGCCCCGTCTGCTTCTGGCCCCAAAACCCCCTGAGTATGTATGTTTAACAATATAGTCCATTATAAGACCAAAAGCTGTGTAGAAGTACAGTTAATATGGGTTCCCATGCATGCTGGAAAAAAATTAAGTAAAAATATCCTGAAAACTCCCTGAGTTGTCTTGCAGAGTGACTTAGAATTATTGTGTTTTTTGCTGAGTGCAAACTGTGAAATCTCTACAACGGCTGGCAGATGAAATGATGTTCATAGAGCAGATGAAGTTAGATTGAGAGACTGAAACATTCTGAATGGTGAAAAAGGTTGTTTAATGCTTCACCACTTGCAGGATTATCATTTTCACAACCAGTGTAAGAAAGGCAGGGTGACAGTTTTCAGGCAAACATTAACAATAACAAGTTGATTGGACCATTGAAACTGCAAAACTATTCTCCCCAGTACGGTTTCTCATGGTATTTAGATAGAAAGAGAATTTGTTAAAGTTGCCATAGTTGTTTGGCATATTCTCAGTCTCAGTATTTCTGTCTCTTCATTTAATATAGACCAAATCTTGGGATTAGGTCTCTGTGAGGTTCAGACCATTTGTTTACGATACTTCTCATGCTGTCCCCCACAGAATGAATTTAGGAGTGATCAGGTCCCAGCTTAAGTTTCCACAGTATTTTAGGGCCAGGTTGTTTCCATTGGCCAAACCAGTCTTAGATCACAGAAAATGTTCTGAAATCTCTTTTTTCTTTTTCCTGCTATAGGCTCACATCTTGGCCTTTACTGGCCTACAGGTGACTTTCTGTTGGCTGCGTGAGCCTTTTGTACGATGCAGCATCAAACAAGTGGAGGATGAAAAAGAGGAAGAAGTCATTTCCTGCTACCTCTGTTTGATGGTTTAGAGTCAGGAGCGTTTCATTGCCCGTTTGTGCTGCACAAGGCTACTGCTGGAGAAGATGTACAATGAGAGGTGGACCGTGTCTGCGCTGCACGGCTTGTCCTTCTCAATAAACACAGCATCTGTCTGCGTCATGGATTTTTTTTGGTACTGCCTTTTTTGTAAGTGTGCTGCCAAACAGATTTTTTAAAATTGTGTAATACAGATTAGGTTTTTCACTCAGACTTTTTCCAATAATTACATGTTGACTGCACTCATTGATTTCCAGTTCCAGAATGAAGGGAGAAGATCTTGCTGTTTCCCTCTGACTTGATAGATTTATAAAGAAGGTGTGTGCAAGTTCTTGGAAACTCAAACTCAGTTATTGACGAACATGTCACTAAATCTATTTTCCCGTATAATTTGTCATCATACTATGTCACTTTTGTTTTGGTGCATGCATTTTGTATGTTGTACTGATTGTACATCTTGTTTGCTTTAAATAAAAGCAGTTGACGTCATGTCCCTGTTTATCTCCTTTTGTTTGTGTACCTGCTCGATATTCCCAGGCTTTTATGAATGAAGATGTTCACTTAACTCTGTAAAGGGGTTTGCAATGAACTAGTCTTTGCAAGAGATGGCAGCTAATATGCTTTTTTGTTCGTTTGGGTTTTTTTGCTTCATACAGAGTTCATAAGTGTAAAGTTTTCCACCAGATGGAGTTGTTGCACTCATCTGTATTTTAAAGGGAAGATTCACCCAAAACTATTGCTCAGTTGATATTTCAGTAGTAAACCTCCTGATAGCCCCACTTGAACTGGTTTATTGTCACAGCCGCTCATTTACAGTTCCTACCTGCGTATCTGAGACTGTGCAGAAACTATTATTGTATGATGTCAAAAGCTGTATACTGACAGGGGCATGAATAACAATGTTAAATGTCTTACAACATTTTTATGTATTCTTCATAATTAATTTTCCTGCACATCATCATGGAGTTACCCACAAGTATTGTCCCTGTCCTTGGGAGTCCTTGTTCTGTTTACAGTGTGTAGAGAAGCCTGTCACCTTCAAAGCCTCGATGAATCCAGAATTTAACCTCAGTCACTCAGTCCTCAGTGAGTGTGTTTGTGTGTCCCATCACAGCTTGCGCAACTCTATTGATTTAACTACTTGTTTTTGGCACAAGAGTGATCCACGTGTTAACGTAAATATGTGTGTCAGAGTTTGTGTCTGGTAATCTATTGCTCATCTGCATTTGTGTGTGCTGTGTGAAATCCAGTGGTCATTCTCCCATCAAGTGGAAAGTCTTGTAAAAGATATTCCATTTTAATATCAAAGAAGGAAATAATCTTTGTTTAGTCAGTAATTGGTTAATGATGATTTTTTTTTGTCAATTAAGATTGATACAGTGCCTGAAAACTATTTCAATTTAATTGTCTATACAAATATTTTAACTTCCTGTTCATGCCTTGTTCAATACATTCAATACAAACTTAAAGAAAAAACTTGTATATTTGGAAAGTTATAAAGCAAATTTTTTTGTACGATAAAATTACACATTCTCCCATTGTATGCGATGTAGATTTCTGAATACCTTATGTGGCATATGAAAGCAGCAATTTTGCTTGTTTTATGTTGTTCTGCAAGCTGTTGTATGAGCCAAGCAACACATAACAGCAAACAGCTGATCATTAATCACATGTTATAGTAATGCTTCCTCCTCAGATCCATTATCACTCTTCTGAATGTAATCTGTGTGCTGCACAGACACACACATACAGAGGCAGACACGTAGGATGTTGTTTATGACATAAATGTGAGGGTCCTGCCTGCGTAGTGTTTGCACAGTGGTGTCTGTGCATTAGTGTGTCATTTCGGTAAATGTGCGCATGTCCGGTGTTGGGGTGAAGGGTCATTGTGTGGGTGGTCATCAGGGATTGTGTGAGGGAAGCTGTGTGATGTTGTTTTGAAGCAGGATGAGACTGAATTGCGAAAAAGAAAAAAAGTCTTTCAACATCCAAACATTAGCCAGTGTAGGAGCATGTCTTCCCTGCCTGGGCCCCAGCATGAACACACACACACATAAATGCACCCTGTCCTTCTACCTTGACCTCACACTGCAACACACACACACACACACACTTGTTGTCATTCTCAACCACATTCACTGAAGGGCTCTTGGATGCAGGATAGATAAACTCGAGGAGACAGAGGAGTGAGAGACATTTGTTTGACTCGAACAGAGACACTGATGTGACTCCATGAACTGACTGTCCCTTTGTGGATGTCATGGGTCAGAGGTCATGGCCGTTATGAGTAAGAAAAACATACAACCAAAACAACTGGGCTGCAGAACATACATCAGAGTGGGACTCATTAGAGTTTAGTGTTTTTAAAAAGTGTCTGCCAGCATCATATCAGAGTGACAGTGTTGGCTGGTTGGCCAAAAAAAAGTTAAGTAACAGAAAACAAACATACAGTAATTTTCCGTAATTACAATATAGTTTGCAGCTTTAATTTGACATGATATTCTGTGTAAGTTCAGGCTTATTACTGTTTAATGACATATGTTTGCACATGGAAAAACAATGTAACCAGTGAAAACATATTTAACATTTTATATAGTTACACAAGATATCTGTCAATTCACTCACAAATATGGGTTAAATTACAGAACCAGTGCTTCATTATATTTGTCATTAATGGATATCCTTTAAAACAACAACAAAATAAATCTTGGAGAAATTATGATACACTCATGAATTTATTTAATAATCTTTTCATATGGAAAAACTTAGATTTATTTTTGTGTTTTTAAGGTATTTTACATTAGACATAGTAAATTTGATCTATTGTTGTAATTTTACTGTAGTTTTAATTTGTAAAAAGCAGTTTAGTAAACTCTATGCCTGGGAAACATTTCTAAATATTAGTATGTAAGTATTGTTCTATGTTTAGCTCAAAGCACTGCTGTCCATAGGTAACATGACCGCAGATTATTAATCTTGTTAAGTAAAAAGAGATCAAGAGATTTTTCATGGAAACCTTTAAACCCAGCATGTTTCTTATGAATTACTTCTAACGATCTATAAAGCATTAATAAATAGTTAATACCATTAAAAAAAGTGCCTTATAACAAAGAGACACGTGATGTTTAGGAAGGTTTGTGTAGAAGACACGAACATGATGTGACAGAAGATTTCAGTGTGAGGAATGCAGACTTCAATAACAGTTTGGAGAAGCTGCGCCTCTTCACGTACACTGCTCTCTCTCTCAGTCCGGGTGCGTCTGATCCATTCCTGGCTGCACGTCTCCTCTCTGCCAAGAAAGCAGCTGCTAACCCTCAGACACACGCTGTGGTGGAGAGAGTATTCAAACACTTTACTTAAGTAAAAGTACAAATAAACACAAATATGTACTCCAGTAACAGTCAAAGACATCAACCTTTTTACTTAAGTAAAACCATTTGCTTTAAAATGTACTTAAAGTATTAAAAAGTATTTCACAAGCACATTCCCTGATGCTGCGACTATATTATCATTAAGAGCAGACTACATGTATATTGATTATTATAGCCTATAATACATTAGTTTAATACATAAATGGGCCAGGGTGTCATTTTAATTACAAATTCTTCAGGTGGTGCTGCTAACAAAACAAGTTGTTATCAGTTATTCAAAAGGTTATTGTTGTGTTATCAATCTGTGACATAGTTCACACTTGGAACAATTCTACGAATCCAGTTTTTTAGGGGTGTCCTGCAGATCTAAACACCACAAAGCAAACTAACAAAGACAACTGATAATGTCTGTAAAAGATTTTATTTAGCTGTAAAAACGGATCTAACGTCATTCGCCCGCTCTGATTGGTTCCGTTAAAATATAAACAAACCATGTGCCTGTAACGCAACTGTAGAAATTTAGTGAAGAAAGTTATTTGTTTTTAGATGTAGTGGGATAAAAGTGAAAAGTAAAGACAACCAAATTAAACTTAAGTACAGTAACTTAGTACTTCGTTACATTGAACCACTGGCAGTGGGTAAACTGAGTGTGGACGTCTTGAGTGCCTGACCTTCACGTGGGCCCGAAGATTCCCGCGAGACACATTTGTATATTTATGTGAGGGTTAAAGGTGGGATTTTTTTCTCTCTCCTCTGTTCATCATTAGTTTTGTTTTGTTGAAAAAAAAACATATTGTCTCTACATCAGTCCGTTCAATTAACTGCATTATTCACATTTAGCTACTTTCAGCTTCACGTTTGCTGCGCGTGCACGGGACTGCGCTGTGATTGGTGGAGAAACAAGGTCCCTTCACTCCGGCCGTCGTGAACGCGCAGCTCTCCTGCAGCTGTATATATTCCAGCCTTCATGTCGTGCGCCCGGTGCACAGTGGACACTCTTCTGCACGGCCACTCTCCTGTAGCTCCAAGCTCTAAAACAAGCAAACCACAAAGTAAACACAGCAGCACGCGGAGCTTGTATTAACCCTCAGGTATGCCGGTGAACCTGTCCGCACTGTTTTCTCTCTTCTTCCTGCTGCTGGCCTGTCATCAGGTGCTGACCGTGGATCCGCATGATGTCCAGGAGAAACAGGGCATCCAGGTCAAGAGACGTCTCTCCCTGCAGAGCACAGGTGAGGTCCACCTGCACACCACACTTCATCCAGACACTCACCATTTTTACCCAGACATTGCAGAGCCTGGTGATCGCATATTTTTACGTGTTCTGAAGACTTCAGTGCTTGTGTGTGTGCTGTACGTGCGTGCGTAAAAGTGCTTGTTGACCTAAAAAAAAAAAAAAAAAGAGAGCGAGAGGGAGAGAGTTTGGGGCACGTCGGTTTTGGTGTTGAAATATCCGCATTTTGCATGACAGTCGGTGCTTTTTAAAGCTTCTGTGCAGCCATAACACGGGTTAAATTGACGTTCCCCCTTTGATTTTGATCTTGTGTAAGTTTAAATTGTAGCTACTGTCCTGTCCCGGACCGTGCCGGGCAGTGTTGGTGTGAGCGCGCCTCTCTGTTTGCCCTCCTGCCCTGCCGGTGGCTGTAATTCAATGCGCAGCTCCGGTGGCTCGATCCTGTCCAAAGCACATTCTCTCCGCTCCAGCGGGACGGTGCACGACCTCACCTCCGGCCAGGAGATGACCTGCAGGGTGCACAACATCAACAGCACGATGGTTCAGACCTGTAACCGCAAAAACAACCTAATAATACTACCAGAGCTGGTTAAAGATTAACTCAGACCCCCAACAACAAGTGAGCTGTTTCCCAGCCAGCTCTGGTATCGTGACCTTCTGTTCAGCTGCATGGAGGGGAAAGTAAAAAAAATCAAAACAAGATATATTTTTTTAAAGTGAGTAAAAAAAACAAAACAAAACATTTAAACAGTGTTCCCAGTCTGCAAAGTAAAAGCTTTTTATCTGTCACTAATGTTGGACAGGTTGAGCTCCTGCAGGAGAATGATGTCACTCTCCTGATGCTCACTATACAGTCCAGAAGAACCAGTAGCAGATGCCTCCCTGTTGGAAAGTTAATACTGGATCTCTCTCCTCTGTGTGTCTCTCTCAGCGGAGATCCAGAGTTGTCTGGTGAGTTCAGGGGATGTCGGCTGTGGGATGTTTCAGTGCTTCAACAACAACTCCTGCGACATCCAGGGACTGCACCACATATGTCTCACTCTGCTGCACAACGCCGGACGCTACGACTCACAGGTGAGGAGCAGGTTCCACATACTCGGACACACGCAAGAAACAGTTTTTAAAAGAAATGTACTTACCATTAGGAATCTGGCAATCTGAAACCGACTTCAAGAGCTACTTAGGCCGAGGTCAGAGAAGACATAGCTGGATCCATGTTTTAATTCATTTAATCCCTTCAGTCACTACAGTCATTTGTGAGGAATGTTTGTTGTAGAAGAAGCAGTGTATAGTTATTCATGGTAGCACTGGAACAATCTGAGAGGGGAACTGAAATGAGAGAGGGAACAGCTTGTCCACTTTACTAGAATAGAAATACATGAGAAAGTGATGCAAGTCTAATGTGTCTCCAGTATGAAGAGGAACAGTGGATGATGTTTAGAAAGGATCTACAGCGACAAACCTCCAGTGTCTGTGAAACTCAACGAGAAAATATATATATATTTATTAAACTTGTCTACAACTTACTCATTTTTTACATAAATCTATTCTTTTGCCACATGTTTTCTTCTATTTTTATCTGGTATAGTTTACTGTTTGATTACTTTCTTCTCTAATAAACAACTGAATTAACACTAAATCAGGATCAAATAATTTTGTGGCTCTACTGAGCTTTTTATTCTGTTTTAGGTCATTTCTCGCCTATAAAGTCAATCACTGGGGGCTGAAGATTGAGACCAAAACAGAGCTATTGTTACTGTTGCACATCCAGTTCACAACAAGTTTTATTGTTTAAGCGGACTCCTGTGAAAAGGGGATCTTTAACGTGAACTTCATCCATATTAAATAATTTACATATATGACTATGCCAAGGGGCTAAAGCTCCGTGACCCAAATATCATAAGGAAATGTAAAATTGGACTGGTATTTCATTCTAACACAACTACACCTGTAAATATTTTCAGATAACAAGTTTTCACTTTTAGGTTTTTAGACTGAGAACTTAAATTAAGCTTTTGGGATAAAGCCTGAAAATGTGTTTGCAAACATTAACTGTCTCAGGTAACACTGCTGGATGCAAACTCCCTAAATCCAATGCTACGCTGCTAACATTACCCAGACAAAGCTTCCAGCATTGGTTTCTGCTCAGTAATGAAATAATTCACAGGGAATAAACGAGCTAATGGTACATGCCCACTATACAGAGAAATTATTGATCCATTTGTTAGACTTTTGCACTTGTGTTTTTTATGCTTTTCTGTTCATATGGTGTGTGGCAAAATCCACGGGTTGGCAGCTTGTATTGTGATTTTAGTTGGATTCTTAATTAATGCTTATTTAAGTTTATAAAGCACTAATGTCAGAGCCATGTGTTTCAGATTTTTTTAGAGTTCCCCTGCCCCCAAGTGGCCAAAAAACCACATCATGGCATGTTAAATGTCATGCTTACACTGAGAGTTAGAGGCTTTTTTTGTAATAATCCCTCTTTCCCATACCGGCTCTGGTCGTCATCCCTTCTTACAGGGATTTTTACAGCAACAGGCCAAGTTTTTTCGATGTATAAATGTGAGTTTTGTATGTTATGATTGACATGACCTATGTTTTCCAGACTTCGACCACACTCAAGCATGTCAGATTTTTGTGGATTAAACTTACACAGAGATTTAAAGCGTGTTTTTCTTAAAGATTAGAGTAGGAATTTCATGTTGTTCAAGGAGAGACATATGGAAAGGGGGGGAATCAGGGGAGTTGACAGGAATCCCAGGCCAAGTTTGACACTGCGATTGCATGGTAGTCATTCAATCCACTTTAATTTGTATAGCACCTTTTGTACAGGTCAGAGCAATTCAGTGACCTTTACAGACAGATATAAAAAGCGAAAAATAAATGATATAGCTTATAAACTAACAAGATGAAGATGGAATAGAGCAATATAAAGGACACGAATATTCCCACTGATTTTCCACTTTTCCCTCCAAGGGCAAGTCCTTTGTGAAGGATGCGTTGCGTTGCATGGCGCTAGGACTGCGGCAGCGCTTCAGTTGCGTGAGCCGCCGGTGCTCAGCGGTCAAAGAGATGGTGTTCTCACTCCAGAGAGAGTGCTACTCCAAACACCAGCTCTGCCTGGCCCTGCAGGACCACATGGACACCATGGGAAACCTGGTCCAGTTCCACCTGATGTTTCCCCCTGGGTGAGAAAAACTCAACAAATGTAACAACATCCTTTCTCTACAGTTACATAGTCTGGTATGACTAATCTATCACTTTACAAAGATGTTGCATTACTGGCACTACTGTGTCAGTCTGCTGACACAGTCTGCAGTCTCCTCCTCTATGTTTACTAACATTTTAGCATTTCACAGATAAATATTTTATCCATAGATATTCAGGAAATATTCATCATTTCAAGTCATTTCAAAATAAAACAGACTCACAGTATGTCCTACAGAATGCAGTCATAAAAAAGTTAGAGTATTTCATTAAAACATAGTATTGTATGTTGACTAAAAAATATGTCATAATATGTTGTATAAAAAAGTCATAGTATAGTATATCGTCTACAAAAGACACAGGATGTCATTTAAAAATGTCAGTGTAATATGTCTTTTAAAACATATATAATGTCATGTGAAAGGACATCATAATTTCTTCTAATTTCATTGTATGAATAGATGAATGTCATAGCACAGAACATCCTAAAAAAGTCATAGTATAAGTTATAGTACTGAGATGTAGTTTTTTTTTAATTTTCAGCATTTCCACTGTGGTGTTTTTATGGATAGATGGATGGAAAGATGGATAGAAATGCATGAACTAACCAGTCGGACATTTTGACTTACACGCTCATGTGCTCTCGATCTGCCAGGCCATACGTGGAGCTGATGAACTTCCTGTTGAAGTGTGGAGACGAGGTCAGGACGTGGGTTGGACGTCGGCTGCGCGGGCAGTGCGAGCAGCACTGGGGGGCT
>OOFC01033045.1:0-15705 GCA_900323345.1 Pseudochromis fuscus | reverse complement strand
GGAGTGCAGAGTGAGGAGGACAGAGTGAGGAGTGCAGAGTGAGGAGGACAAAGTGAGGAGTGCAGAGTGAGGAGGACAGAGTGAAGAGGACAGACTGAGGAGGACAGAGTGAGGACAGAGTGAGGAGGACAGAGTGACTAGGACAGAGTGAGAAGGACAGACTGAGGAGGACAAACTGAGGAGGACAAACTGAGGAGGACATATGTGGAGGACAGAGTGAGGAGGACAGCGTGAGGAGGACAGACTGAGGAGGACAGAGTGACTAGGACAGCATGAGGAGGACAGAGTGAGGAGGACAGCGAGAGGAGGACAGCATGAGGGGGAACAGAGTGAGGACACTTTGAAGAGGACTGAGGACATGTGGACTCCACTGTACCTCATTGTTCATATAGTGCAGGTCTAGCTGCTGTCCAAAGACCGCCTTGACTTTCTGCTGAATGTCCTCGAACTGCACAGGTCTTCCAAACATCAGGATCCTAAAGACAGATTGTAGGAGATCTGAAGCAGCTGCAGAGGAAACTGATTTTCACTTACATGCACACGTGCAAAGTCAAACACACACGAGCTGCTGTTTTCAGAGGGAGCAGATTCTTCTAAGTACACCTTACATATCTGTGGTCTGAGCTGGCAGCCACACACTAACCACAGTCCTTTCCCCTCCATTCTCCAGCTCACATACCAGCCTGAAGGAAGAGCTGCAGTTTGTGCTCGTTCTCATGAACTAGAACACGTGACAGAGCAGCACCGAGAACGTGTTCCTGTCTCCTGATGGATCCTACACACACACACACACACACACACATGCATGTAAAAAACAACAACACACTCACCTCCTCTCTCCTGAGAACTCGAACTTTATCCTGACGTCGTCCTTAAAAAAACACAGAGGAGAGACTTTAAAGATGTCTTCACCTGTCACCTTGTTCCTCACAAGAACCCACATCCACTCATCACACCTGCAAACTAATCCACTGAGATCTATGGACGGCAGGGAGAGGACTGTCTGCTCCATGTTTAGAAGAATAGTTTTACATTTCAAGGAATAAACTTCTTCCTCTGAGGGAGCAGCGAGGTGAGACTGGCTCCTGACTGATGATGAGTGAATATGAAGCTGCAGCCAGTGTCCGCTTGGCGTCGCTCACACTGGAAACAGAGAGATCAGTTTGCTCGGCTCCATCCAAAGCTAACAAACTGCACCTACCAGCACTTCTGAAACTCACCAATTCAATTATTTCCCACTTGTTAAATCTGCAAAAACCAAAGTGTAAAAGTGCAAATTGGTGGTTGTCCCAACGGATTAATGTGGCAACCATGAACTGAAACAGCCTCGCTCTGTCGGTGAAAAGCCAAAGAAGAAGAATAAACAGTAAGAATCGTCTGTGAAACATTGAACTGCAGGGTGAACTTTTTAGCCTTCGTACAGGTAAACTGTTCATTTGACAAAACCAAGCGAGTTATTAACCTGTTTCCAGCCTGTATTTGAAGCTCCATTTATCCTGCACAGATATATGACCTAGTCTTTCCCAAAACCTCGACCTGTTCCTTTGAGCATCAACACTGAAGTGATGAAAGAGATGCTGCTTGGTTATTCTCTAAAACAGAAATGAAGCCAGGTGGGTGGACAACTTTTTAAACAAGTAGAATTTATTTTTAGAGGTGAAGCTGAAAATGAGTGGATTTAATAAAGTGGCACAGCTGTGGGTGGAAGCATGAAACACTGAGAGCTATATATCAGCATGAATGATAAGCAGTTACTAGGTTTGCATAATTAAAATCCCATCACTGGCCTCTAGTCACAATGATTAAAAAAATCTGTCAGCATTTAAGTCTCATTTGACTTTTAAGTTGTAATTTGATTGGGATACAACCTAAAGGACTGACCACAGAGCACATCTCATTCTCTTTCATCTCATTATATTTACAGTGTACTAAAGTATATTCTTTAAACTCCATATTCTATAGATATGTATGTAATTCTTTATAGTATATACACTAAAGTTTACTTTTTATTTATCTATTTCAAATCTATTAAATTATCAGAAAACTTGCCTCTCTATTAAAATCTGAGGCCAAAGTGTTTTGATAGTGTTTTTTCTGACATGTATCCATACTTCAAATCCTGGATTTTGACACTTCATTAGCTCTTTAGTCTCATTACTGTTCAGAAGATCTGAATCCATTGTTACTGTGGAGTGCTGCTGTACCTGTCTGTTGGCCTGTGCTGGTGTCTTGGGTTTACCGCTGTCATAAGACAACACAGGCTGGCGCCGCGTCATCTGGAGGGCAACCAGGTCCTTCATTATCGAATGGAGAGCCTGCCTCTCATCTGGAGGGGATAATGGGTTGGCAAAAATACACAATCAGAGTGTGGATAGGAAAATGGATGGATTGTGTGTGTGTGTGTGTGTGTGTGTGTGTGAGAGACAGAGATATGAGCCCTGAGCACTAGAAGGTGTGTGCAGACCGTTAGCCCGTCATCGTTAACTGGAGCCACACAGAGACTCTCCTGTGACAGCATATTACAGGCAGGAGAAGAAGTGCAGTGTTTTTGATATGTCTATTCCCATGTTTGATCTCAGGGCAAGCTCTGCCTCGGCTGGACGAGCTCACCAAGAGAAAATATTTCCTCTTGTGTAGATTGGACAGACATCACACAGCCCCAGGCGAGCGGAGAGAACCAGACCCCCTTCTCTAAAACACTGAGGACCAGCCCTCCACCTGACGGTGGCTGCAGCAGGCTCTGGCCTCGGGGATGATGTTTGGTGTTTGTCAGTTTTTATCTCATGCTTTGCTTTTGAACGTCTGTCTAACATCAGCACTTAGAAGACTTACTCATCTTGGCGTTGTTTGTGTCCACGGTCTACAAACCGGTCTTCAGAAACTGCTGTGACAACCCACCCACAGCCTGCAAGAGAGTGAGCACAGAAATCAATCAGTTATAAGCTTGTACAGAGTGAAGTTATGTTTTTGTTTTTTGTTTTGCTTGGAGCCAGAGCAGATGGATGTGAATCACTGAGTCATGACATATGACAAAGGTTATCAGTCCTACTAAACCTCACCTCACTGGTAAAATCACCAAGATGAGGAGGCCACAAGGACAAAGGAATCACAGCATGAAACCTGCGAGAAAGTGGCTGCATTGTACCGTTCCTTCATGGATCCAGTTAATTAAATTATACAACAGAGTGTTATATGTGACTCGGAGAACCTCGTTTTCATTTCTCCTGCTGGACTCCTTGCAGCCATGAAACCTGACCCTGCAGAGCACAGACCTGAAGACTTTCCTGCCTCAAGGCGGCTGAGTGAATGAGAAAGTGTGCAGCTCATGCGAGAATGTGTGTTGTGTGTTTGCCCATGAGAAAGAATGACAATTGGAAACGGCTGAAACTCAAGCTGCACTGGCAGCCATGGTCCTGGCACCGTGCGTATGGGAAGAATGTTCTTTACGAGGAGAATTTCTGCCATTTTAAATATCCACCGGCCTGAAAACCCACCACGGTTTGCACGAGCTGCACAAACTCCAACTCGACTGTGTCAAAACTCCATTGTTGATGTTAACAGGGCAGTATTATCGGCCCGGTTCAAGGCGTCAACAGCATTATAAACTGAGGCATTTCCTTCAATGGAGAGGGTTTCCCTCAAATTTGTACCAATAAACCAGGGAATTTAAACTAATTCAACAAAGGATACAAAAGAACTCTTGTTCTCTTTGAGGCTCGGAGACCCAAAGGTTCTTGCAGGTCTTGCTAGTGCACTGAATATTACACAAAGTCATCATATCTGAAAACAATCAAAGCCAAAAGCTGGTAATTGGGACTTGATTGAAGTAACTTTGTACCAGAAATGCAATCATTTGACTTTTCTCAATTCCAGCCTCCATTTATTTGCTGATACTGAATTTGATCTGAACTTCTTTTTACAAACATGTATAACCTGTGTACCACACTGCATCCTTCAGATCACGATTATCCACAGACAAAGACTCAAGTACGATGCTTTTCTCTGACATGTGCTTTAACTTGCCCTGAAATATCATATAGCAAAGGAAGCCACATGTATTATGGTGAGGTGGAAGTTAAGCCTACATCCAGAAAAAAACAACTGGAGGTGAAATCAGGTCAGAGAACAAGACGATGAGTGTCTGAGGACATAGCCTGCGGCAGAGCTCCTCAAACACTCGTCTGAGAGGACGCGGGAAACCTCTGCACATAAAATGAGCAGCATCGGCACCTGAGGCAGCTCATTGACTCGGAGGATTTCTGGGTAATAATCACCCACAGGAATGCCGGGCATGTCCGTCTGTGGTAAGCGGAGCGTTGCCACACTGTTCTCCAGCTTCCGCACTCTCATGTTCCCCTGCCAGCGGAGTGGGTGCCAAAGACTTTTGTCCTTCAACCCTTCGAACTCCGTGCTTTTTGTGCCATTTTACACCCTGAGAAATAACATGGAGTTTATGAGATGTGAAGTTCTCACTCCTGCAACGGTCACCTCAGGTAACATCGAGCAATAATCTCCAGCAAATGTTGAGCAGAACGAGCTTCACCTCGTATGAAAACCTCAAACTGTGCAACTCAGGTGGTCCTTGTTGTTAACAACACAGCAGCTAACCTCCCCGTCCAATCCCTGAGCTACCCTCGTCTCTCTCTCCAGCTTCTCCTGATTTTAATTACCTCCCAAGCGGAATGTGGGGAATTCAATGGAGAACGAGGCTGCACTCTACCAGTCCAGTCAGCTGTGCCTGCTTTATTTTCCTTGTATCGCATTTCCAGGACCAGCAGGATTTACATGGATTTTCCTCCGCCCTCTCTTCTCTGTCTGCTTTGAGAGGTGTTTAGTCTGAAGCTGTTTTTCCCAGCCACAGTCCTCTCTCTCTCAGTCTCTGTCTCAGGCCAGTGATGCATCTGGGACTCAGTGCTTCGCAGCAAAATCCCCTGGCCTGACGTCTCTCCTGTTTCAGGTGCACATGTGCTTCTGGTTTGAGGCAGCCCACCACATTTAAATATTGCAATCTCGACAAATAGCTAGTGCTTGCTTTGGCAACGTGAAGCTTCAGAATGCCCTTTGTAGTGTTTTCATGTGTAGAAATACATTAAAATACACATTCAAAATACAAGCCTATGTACAAATATCTACAAATATATGAAGCTGTCTCTCTGTGTCACATACCTGCATAAACCCACAACAACAACTCAGTACTTTCTGTGATGAAGATGCCTCCAACAAATGGATCAAATGGTGACATCAACTTAAATCTGTTCAGGGTGAAGGGGGTGGAGCCTGTGAGGAGTCAAACAGTGTGATTGGCTGAGAGACCTGTCACGTCTTCACACAGTCTGCTCTGTCTCCTCTCAACACACCACCATGCAAAACAATGCAAACACTAACACTGTGTCCACAGCAGTGTAGACTGATAGTGTTCCAGACGCATATTAGCCATTTAATACCAAATTAGGAAAGTCAGATATCTGCCACCTGCTGAGGTAAGCATTCAATCATTGGTGCTGAAGCCATCTTTACTTCTATTCATCCCTATAATTGTAGTTTGATAGGATATGGTAGTAAACATATGTGTTCTCTGCTCCCTTATCAACCTTTAAACACAACACGTTCACAGAAACTCAGTCAGTAGCTCACAGTCTAGTTGAAGTGAAGAAAGTTATTTGTATTTACTCCTCAGGTAACAGCTTTTATCTGACTCCCTCTGATGCTGCAGTGATGTCATACTGGACGCACTATAATATAAAAGACTAAAAGAAACCAATTACAGACATTATTTGGATCTTTTGTGATACAAAGGTTTGTAAAAGTTTTGATTTAATATTCAGTTACTATTAGAAGTGTAATACAGGCCTAGATTTCAATTGACATTCAGCTGAATGTTCATCCATAAATCAGGTGTGTTGTTATAAAGGTGCAATTAACTGAATCACTTTATAGAAGAACATAATGCAAACTCCTGGCAGACTTGAGACCTTTGATGTTAATTACATGGTGTCAAATCTTTCTGTACTTCACTGATGGTAGATGTTGCTTTCATTGTCATCTCATATTTCCTTTGAGCTTCACTGCACAGAAACATGGTTCATGAACCAACTCTCTGATGCTTCACAAACAAGGACACTTCATCTGTCACACAAGAAGAAATCCAAATATGTGCTTTAATACTGACCAAACCCACACTCTGTTACTTTTCTGTACAAGCTTGTGGCTATTAAATCACGTTTTTTTACTGTAGTAACTTTGAATGGTTTGTTGGCGTAAACCTGCATGCAACAATCTACTTCGTAAAAATAAATAACATGCAAGGAGCAGAGCTGCTTGGAAGTCAACATCAAAAGTATATTTAGTGTTAACCAATATAATAGTTATGTGAAACACATTTTAAGACTTAACAAAACCATTTATATTTTTCAAAGACTGGTTCCAACATTTTTATAATCTATCAATTCATTTTAAATACTTTGAGGCCATCAAAATAAATTACAGGTTCACTGCCCCTGCATATTGGAAAATATAGTAATAATATAACAATAATAATAATAATAACAACACAACAACAACAACAACACAACAACAACAAAATAACAAACCATTTTGGTTACCTGTTATAATGGAGGACACTGGACACCAGTTTTACCAGTAATAAAAAGCGCTGACTTTGTTTTTCCCTCAACACCTAAACGCAGCATAATTAACACCCATCACCGCGGTCACGTGATCAGCTCACCTGTCAACTCAGGTCAGGACAAGCCCGGGCAGAAGTGACGCAGTGGCTCCAGCTGTTTCTCACGTCCATCGGTGTCCCCGGTCAGACCGACGCACCGGAGAGTGCGCACCGGTGTGAGGGCGCCATGGCGGGGCTGACCCCCCCAGGTACCGGAGGGCTTGTCTTCTTTAACGGAAAGTTAGATCACACTCACACACACACGGCCCGGGTTTTTTCCCAGGTTGTAAAAACAAACAGACAGCTGGGAGCTGCAGAGAGAATGTTCCAATGGAAAACCTACATCCAACCGCTCCAGCTGTGGCCCAGAGACAAACTCCTGCGCCGCTGCAGCCTCGGATCTTTGGAAAACTCAAATTTCCAAAACATTTTCAGACCAGGTCCCCGTCCTTCTCCCTCATAACCCTCAAACACGGATAAAAGCTACGAAAACCAGGTGTAACAATAACCGTGTGGCCCGTATGAAATCCATCTGTGCGTAACAGCTCGCCACAAGGAAAGGACCGTACGATTTCCGTGATTTTGACGGCGTCTCTTCCTGCTAACTTTGCAGATTTCCCTCGGTTGGGTTGCCAGGTTTGAGTCCAAAAAAATATTCGCGGCTGGGAGATATTTGCACTTTTATGATGGCACTGCGTAAAACCGCATCGTGAGTACAAACATTATCGCATACATGCAGGCCTGTGTGGCCTATAGGAAAAAAAGCACAAATGAATTTAATTCTCAAAGCGAAGTGATGAGTTCAAGACAGAAACAAAGCAATCTGAAAAGACAATGGCAGTAAAAAAAATTAAACATAAAACCGTGATACGTTTGTTAGACGCGTAAAGTCGGATTGTTCTGTCAAGTGGATAAAGTCAACCGATGTTTAGACTCCAAACTCTAAAATATGAGCATTTATAGGAAGTTTAAGCAAATAAAGTTAAAACTGAGTCTTTCTCCAACGGCACAGACACAGAGCTGCTGTTCGGAGTCTGGATCCAACTGTAGTCCACAACTTTTCACAACCAAAACAAAGCCAAGAAACAATCTTCAGCCGAATACGTCAAACTTCCTGACAGTAAAAACGCACAGATCTCCTCTGAAGCCCGCTCTCTGCTCTCCAACACGTCCTGAACCCGCTCCTCAGGTTCACGGCTCCATGTTTCCCACACGCTCCACTACCCGTCCTCCATACGTGTGTAATAACACGGATTTATTCTCCGGGGATTTCTGCTCACCGAACTATCCAAATTAACGCCGTGCAGCCGCGGGGGCGCGCTGTTACTCGGTGGAAGTCTTTCTGCGGGAACGCGCACAATATTATTAGTGGGGCGGACCAGCTGTGACGTCGGTGAGACGTTTGGAGGCTTTCAAAACTGCCGGAAAATATATAAATATATGTTTCATATTGTACATATATCATTTTCTCATTGATATTAATAGGTCTTAAATAAAGTCTATAGTTTAAATGCTATAGTGGTTTTCACCAACTACTTCTCAATCTGAATCAGAATCAGATACTTTATTGGGAGAATTAGGCAAGAAATAAAAATGAAGTTTCAATATGAACAGAACTAGAGATAGATCCAAGATGAAATAACACACATACATAAAAGGTGTAGAACTGAATGGCATATTAAATTATTAAATCACATTGTTGCACATTGCACAGTGAGTGAAAGAGTGTCACTGTATCACTGGATGAAGAATCCAGGAAGTCAGAGTGTGAGTGAGGGAGGGACGAGTTAAAAAGTTTGATGTTTGATTAAAACTAAAGGAAAAAACAACCTTGTTAAAACTATATGAACAACACATTGTTGCTGTTTCACCACCATAGGGCAGCAGTGTTCTGTGTAAGGCATCAGTACAACTGGAGCATGTTTGCTCTCTGTGCTTTCTATCTTTTTGTTATTTTGAGAGATGGGGTACTATCCAAGGAACAAACAATTTACATTTTAGCAAAAAATCAGAGGATGAATCCCTATCTCTTATGAACATTGAAGATTTTAACAAAGACTGTGGTGAAGGAGAGCCAGAAGGGGGCAGCAAACCACCGTTACTGTGTCCATCTCACAGAGAAGAGGAAAAAGGAAGGTACAAAGTGAAAATGGTGAAATGTTTCATAACGGTGTCACATCTTCTCTTATTTGAAAATGTGCCCACATGCAGGATGGTAGTGTCTGCAACCTGATCATCTGTGGAGATCAGACATGGATCAGGCATTGGTGGATGTTTGTGGTCTCAGTTGAGTCATAACAGTTTTTCTCTTTAGTTTGGAACAGTAACAAGTAGTAAGTACAGTAGTAATACTCTAACCTTATATAACCTTTAGTGCTACTTTATTTGCAGTGTTTATATATATTTTTTAAAGTTTGTATGTTTTGTATTCAAGTCCACAACAGATAATTGGGATAAATGCAGTAAAATGTGCAGTATCTCAGTATGTGCAGTGTAGTGGATTACAAGAACAATGCTTCCACTTCTTCAGTTTTGTACTTGATGAACTAGATCACATTTTAAAACTACATTTCTGAGAGAAATTCTTGCTTCACTACATTTGTATGACAACTTTATAAGTTACTTACAATGGTTACTTTGCAGACTGACACTATACACAAATATAAAATGTAGTGCATGGTTATAAAGAGCATTTTTTACACTGATATTTCTTTAATTCACTTGAAAACCTTGAGGCACGCTCATCAGAACAATAACCAGAAAACTCAGCTTCTTAGTAAATTGGTTATAATCAGTGATGCTTTTTCAGACCATTATAACTTATAAATTATCGTCATTTATCAGCACATTTTGTATATTTTTAGTCTCCTTAGATGCAGAAACACTAACCTTCAGGAAATAGAAGAACTTTACTCAATAAACACTCAGTGAAAATTAATGCATTAAATCAACACCAGCATTTTATTTTTTCTCCAAAAGCATGTAAAAAAAAAACAAAAATAAAAACAAGAATATGCACAAAATGATTGTGTATATTGGCGTAGAAAGGTGGGCGCTTACATTTTAAAATGTTCCATACCACAACCAAGCAATAGAGAGAAGGGAGAACAGAGGAGAAAGACTGTGAACACAGTCCCAGCGTCCTGTTGCTGTAAGGCCACCTCAATCCACAGGTCAAGTCTGTAATACAGAATACACTTTCAAAGATGCATACATTTAAAATGTCTCGATGACGACAGCATTAAAAAGTAAGTCCACATTAAGTTGAGCACAAAAATGAAATGACTCACAGACTGAACATTAAAACGTTACACTGCAATCATTCACCTGAGCCTCTTGGCACCAGTGTAAAGTGTACCTTGTCTGCTCTATTACACTTAGAAATTGCAATTCACAGATTTTGCAGTTGTACCTTGGCGAACTGCTAACGGAGAATGACAAAGACAGCATTTCTAGATACAATTCTCTTGATTTTAAAGCATTTTCTGGGATCCAGAGGACCATTTTAAAATGACAACAAAAGAAAACCATACACCATAACACACAGTAGAATTAGAATTATCATACACATGGATAAAATGGTTAGATAGGAACAAATGGCTGCTGGTTGAGTGAAGTAATCCTAAGTTAAAGAGTGGGACTCTAGAATAAGCAGGTCTGTTTTTGAAAAGGCATGATCAGGAGATTTCTTTGTAAGGATCTGTGCACTCTGATGTCTTATTGAAAAAGTAATAAGGTCAGCTATCTTTTTTTCTAAGGCTTCTCTTTGAAAAACAAAACAAAAACAGTAGCAAATATCCATCTGTTTAGCTTTCTGTTCTGCACAGCTCGCTCTAATTCACAGTAAACCTTCAGTCACAAAAAGTACTTTGTGCCATTCAAGTGTCAGTGGTATTCAGACATTTCCAAAAATTAATCCTAAAATGGCTTTAGAGTCATTCTGTGTAATAGAATGAAATATAAACATGGAAATCTGGTCTAACTGGATTAATTTCTCTTCTTAGGTGTTGAAATTAAATGAGATCAAAAGAGGTGGAGTGCAGCAGCAGCACTGCAGACTCGAGGCAACGTATTCAAACACTTTGAATAAAAGGCTATGTTGAGTTCACGGGCAAATCATTTTTCTTCCTCTCACACTAGACACTACTGTCACACTCTCCCCAGCAGGGGGTGCTCTGCACTGGGTTTCACATGCAGCATGCAGGCGCACATTAGGGGACCAACACTGGGACAAACTCTCCATCCACCTATTGTTAATTTAATATTAGGAATAGGTCCAGTTGCTAAGCTGCATTTAGCTAATAAGACAGGAGATGAGAACAGGAAGGCATTAATCTGAAAAGGAAACCTGTCCACACTTACTGGATGGGACTAAGGGGGAACAAATAAAGATGGATGCTCAAGACACAGTGATTGGATTGGACATGTCTCTGTCCCCATAAAAACTATCCAGTTATATGGACACGCTCGAATACAGCATGGGAAAAAATCACCACAAGACACCACCGACTGACAAGTGTGAAATTACAATGGAACAAAACCGTGTGATTTCCGGCGAGGCTTCACTTACGTCCGTCAACATCCTCACTTACGACACAGAAATACATTTGCAGTGATCAGTTTAACCAAATGTTGACAGGTCCTCTTAAACTGTCTCGCAGCAGAGCGTGAGGGATGTTTGTGGACGAGGCCTCAGTTTCCCTGTGATTATCAACATCTTGTCTGGTGATCATATGTGCAAGACGAGAGTACAGCAAGGTGGGGAATGTTCACTAATCACACACTACAGCTCTATGTACAGATAGTATACAAAACACAATCTGGGAATTCCACTAAAAGTTCAACCATAAAACCTCAGAGATCAACTTATACCATGACATCAATCAAATCCAAACTCAGGTGAATCTAAAAACTTGAGAAAGTGGCTCCTCTATGTATCAGTGAAACAAACAAAACCATTCACAACACAAGAGAGATCAATACAGTCATAAGATAAGGCTATTAAGACCCAGTCATACTAACATGCAAGGACTCAAAGTGATGATTAAACTAAGGAGAAACGTGGGATGAAGTGAGCAACAGTACAACTAAACAAGAACATGAAAACACGAGAGGTGAGCTGTTGCTGATGTGCACGGTTATTGTCTTTTTTTACAGTACTCTGTACCCTGTTTGTTCCTCAAATATATGAAACCTGACAAACGTGTCTGACAGCATCGTCATAATACTGAGGACTTAGTTCGATTTGTGTTTTGTTACAATGAGTGAAAGTATGCGATACATTTGTTTGAATCCTTGGGTGAAAATTGACCTGAGTGTATGCTCTACTGCAAAACACTGATGCTCTGTAGCCCCTCTGATATGTTTGCCTGAGCATACGGTTTACAAACTCCAAAAGAAAACAAGGGTGCAAATTATTAAAAAAAACAAAAGGAATAATTAAAGTGTTTATTGTTACACTCCCCGTACCAGAGAAGGCTTTTGGTCACAATCAACTACCAATTCCAAACAGGAATTTGGGAAAAAAGAAACAATTGTCAACAAAATATATCTTGAAGTGGTATGGATCATGACTGGCCAGTCATCTCCTAGCTGTTTGTGCATGTATCTGTTCTGATGGCATTTCAAAAAGCGAGTGAGTGCGTGGGTGATTTAACAGTACCCCAGCATATGAGGCATGTGTTCATCGTGATGTATTGGAGGTGTTAACAGGAGAAAAATTAGAAGAGGCAGGTCTGGGATGAGCACACAGGCAGACATGATTATGGTGTCTTTGTTATATTATCTGTCTCCTTGGAGGCCCAGAGCTCTTTGTGCTGCTTCCGTCCAAAACCCTCGTCGTAGTTGCCTTTGCTTTTGAACAGCTGCTGGAAGTGGGGCTTGCAGTAAAACTCCCCTTGAAGAGCCGCAAAGGTGCCGAGGCTGCGGGGAGGGAGGGGAGGAGGAAGAGGAGGGTTACATGCTGGAAGAAAATCCAACAATCACAGACACCGAGTAAAAACTGTTTGTAGAAAGGACGAAGCTAACATGATGTCACTCGTTGGTTTGTGGACTCACATTTTGAAGCCAGGAGTTTGGTATTTGAATGTTGCCATGTTGCTTGTTTGGAGCCAGAAGTGACCATATTTGGATATGAAGGGAGGAGTGAGGAGGAGGGTCTGACCCTTGAACCTGAGGACACTGTGCAATGTGCTTGAGACTGGCGTTCAGGCCTGGTCTCATTGAAGACAAGGACCTGTCTATCAAACTAAACCCCGCCCCTCAATCCTCTTCTTTTTGAAGCCTAATATCTACAAAATTATGATATCATTTTTGACTTTAGCTAATGATATCAGAATGACTTGTGGCAAAAAGTACTTCAGATTTCAGAGTATTTCAGGATTGAAAATGACGATTTTTTAACCCATGGTCACTGTCCGATGTGTATAAGATTCAAGTTGTGACTGGTGACTGATCCTCCAAACCACCTGGAAATCCCTGAAGACCAGCACTGTCAATCAACTAACCACATTTTTAACTGAAGTCAGTTGGAGCCAGAGATTTTTGGAGCCAGCATCTAGTGGTCATTGGTGGCATCACTTTATTTTGCAATTCTGCATTGACCTCATTTTTGAGTCCTGGCTGCTGCGTCCATTTCTATACACAGTCAGTGGTAAAACTACATGCAGGATACTCACCTGAGTTTGGCGTTGCAGTGCTTGCAGCAGAAACATGTCGAATGGAAGACCAGGTTGTTGGCAACCAATCTCTCCATGGGGTAGACCGTCTTCTCACATGATGAGCACACCTCCTTTTGAGTCTTAAAGCTGAAAGACTGAGCACATAAACACACTGATTCACCACCAGGCGCACCAACTGGAGGAAAGATGAAAGCCAGTCCTCACAAAAAGACGCAAAATGCAGGAAAGACCTCCTTTGCTCTTTTCTGAGATCAAAGGCTGATGAAAGTGAAGTGGGGCACGAGTAACACACCCCAATGAACACAGGACCATGAATTAGGGATGAGAAAGAAAAGACGGACGGCATTTATTTACCTTAGATCGCTGCACAGGTTTTTCTTCAGAGGTGTTTCTGGTGTCCTGGGAAGGACAAGAAAACAACAGTCAAAACAGTGCATTCATACATGACACCTTTAACATATATAAGGTGAAGCCAACTGCAGATACCGATCCTATCTGATTACCAGCAACAGTAGTACTTCAGATTAATTTCTAATTTTGCACTGTCCTCTCATTACCTTTAACAGTCTGTTAGTATTGTCAATCTGATCTCTCTCTCCACCCCCCCTTTTTCCATTCCCTCCATCTGTCTCTTTGCACCCCTGGGAGAGGATCAGGTGCCTTCTGTCTAGTCATGTGAGCCGAGCTGTGGCTCGCTCTGCACGGAGCCGCCCTCAGCATAGCACAACTCAGAACCAGTCTTCCAGTTAGAGCATTTCACTGGGCTGCTTCACATGAAATCTCCTACAAATGGGAGGAGAATGAATTCTGCCACTTTTTACCTTCAGGGTTTTGCAAAGTGTAATCCACACTCAACAGTTGTAGGTTTACTCTTTAACTCTACAGTTTCATACATGCTGTAGGTGCTGAGGTCTGCATAATGTAATTTCAGCTTGGTTCGGCGTGACAGGGGCAGTTGAAAGACTTCCAAAGAGGTGAAGAAGAAGAAAGAGAAAAACCTGTGACTTTTTGTGCACTCTGGAGAAATGCAGCAGGTCTCCAGCGGCAACAAACACGATCTCATCTTTAAGCAGGACTAACAGGTAGTTCAAGCGGATCATAAACAGACAGAGAAACATTCAGGACACGAGCACAGTGAGTGCCGTGGGGAAGAAGGGCTGCCTCTGTTGCGGTAGGGGAAAGTCCACTGCAGACTTTGCTAAAACCCTGTTATGTAAGGCAGTCTGGCTGGAGCTGGAGGACGAGGTGGGGGGTGGGAATGGAGGGGTTCAGGGGCTGCAAACAGAAGGAGATCTCCAGCATCAACAGCCCCAATGTGTATGACAGCATGAATTATGTATGCATGCAGTTCCCTTAGAAATATGTTGACCTGGTGACATACATGAGGTGAGGTCAGAGGTCGAGGAACTCACAAAGGATTAAATGACACGGCAGTGGCATGCTTATTGCTAAAAAGCTAGCTTCCGGTACATAGAAATACAGGAAGCTGTACAAGCTGTACACAGAGATACAGGAAGGTTCAAAAGCTTCTCACTGATTACACAGAGAGTGAACAGCTGGGAGAGTTAGTTTACGTTCAGACAGCCAATTTACAACCAAAAAACTTCAAGTGATTCTTCAGAAGAGCAAAAACTGGATAAAAATCCAGCGTTGACACAAACTACTAGTCGATAATATCAAATACTGTATTGTACATTATTGTGAAATGTGTATTAAACCTCCAATAAATATGACCAATTATGGTTAAAACACAGTTACTGAAACTACTGGAACTGAGTTGATGGCAATCTTCTGTTCAAAAGACGTCACAGCCAAGACCACAGTGAGTGTACCGTATTTTCCACACTATAAGCTCCACCTAAAAGTCTTTCATTTTCTCAAAAACCGACAGTGCGCCTTATAATCCGATGCACCTTATATATGGATCAATATTGGTTAATTATGGCTACCGGAGTCAGGGGCCGTATATTGTGATTGCACTAACGTTTGATTTACCGTAGCGGTATCAGACTGTTTCTTTTACGTGTTTATTGAATCAGGGAAAAGTTCCCTCCACATTTGTGATGCACTAACTACGTGATAAAAAGTTGCACTTCCTGTTGTACATTGCTGTTGGTAAAAGATAATACTACGTCACTGATGTTACCTCGGAGAAAAAAATACAACAGCTGTTCATGTAGCTTTGAACTGTGACAAATGGAGTTGTAAATACATTGTTTTCAACGAAGGCGGCGCAAATAATGGTAAGAGCTACTGGTACGTACGGTACTGTATTGTGAATGTACTAGCTTGTTGTGGAGTGAACGGAGTTGTCAGAACGTTGGTTTGTTTTCTATGAATAAAGTTTGACTGACTGACTTT
>OOFC01033044.1:0-17870 GCA_900323345.1 Pseudochromis fuscus | reverse complement strand
GAGGTCATACACACTCAAGCACACATGTACACACACAGACACACACACACACACACACACACACACACATTCCTAACACCTCTGTTCGCTCTTCACTCTCTCAGGCGGCTTCAGGAGGTAATCACCCCAAGCTTATATTTTGAAGGAGTTCCTGCATCTGCTGAGCACTTGTTGACTGTCTTTCATTCACCGTGCTTCAGTTCATCCCAGACAATCTCAGCTGGGTTTAGAGGGTTGATTGTGAAGGTCAGAGGTCATGTGATGCAGCTCCATCACTCTGCTTTGTGGTCAAACACTCAATACAGAATCTAAGGGTTTGTGACACCAATCACCATCACGACAGCTGTGAACAAAAATCCACATTTCCACTGGTCTAATGTCCATTTTTTTGTGTTGCTGAAATATGATTATATCACCACCTTTTAATGAGGCGCATCACTGAACTGAAACACTTCCAGGTGACTCTGACATGAAGCTACTTCACAATCTGCCATCAACACAAACAGTGGATACTTAGAGCGATCTAATGGCGCATTTACACTGGTACCTACTCGCTTTGCTTCACTTCAGTTTTGGTGCATTTGCACTGGCAAAAAAGTACCTGGAACTTGGTACCTGGTACTACTTTTCATACCTCCTCTCCTGCAAGGAGATTGGTTGGAATTGTCACTGTGTCATTGCGTCATCACTGCGCGGTACGTAATCTGTCCCCGCAAACACGCAATTTTTAAATCTTTGGCAAACCGTGCAGATGTGTTTGAAATAACAACAAGAAGAGAAATGGCATCTGTTAGAAATCCTGCCCCATGGACTCAGGACGAGGTGCAAACCTTTCTGTCATTAGTCGCCGATGAGAAAATTCAGCAGGAGCTGGACGGCGTGGTCAGACACGAAAGAATCACAAAAAAAGATGACGTCACGAATGACGCCCAGCTACAAGGAGGAGGGACTATCCTCGGCAATGTAAATGCAACCAAGGGGGGACGATCCTGAGCGATCCGAGGTGAAGCAAAGCCAGTAGGTACCAGTGTGAATGCGCCATATATGAAAATATGTTACACTTTCTTTTTGCTTCTCACTCCACTGTTTGATATGTGTTACTTCTCAGTGGTGATGTCATCAGTGTTCCTGCAGAAACCAGTGTCTGTAGGCCATACATCCTCCACATCTGCACCACCTGCACACAACCTTCACAGACAAACCACCCTCCACATAACCTTCATCCAACCTCCAAACCTTTATACAATGCTTGTTTTTTGTAACCATCATACAGCTCAGAAAAGATGGAGAACACAATTCCAGATCAAACCCACGTCCTGATATATATTTTGCCAAGGTTTTCTCACAGCGCACAACAGAGCGTCTATAAGCAGAAGAATAAACTCTCCAAATAGTAAATAGTGTGCGTTTACACTGGCACACTCAATTACCAATGTGTTTCCAAGTATGTGTGTAACAAGAGCCAACCAGCATTTCTGCCAGTTAAAAAAAAAAATCTCTTCCACTATAATTCAGATGGAAACTTATTAGCTTAGCTTATTAAACAAACAAAGCAGCATTTCAGATTCATCACAGTGTTTTCTTCTGTGTTTTATAAGTCATAGCAAAATATTAATACACTGAAGAACATCAGTTTGACAAGTTTTAATGAATTTTCACTTGTATCCTTTGTGTTTTCAACAAATGAAACTATAAAAGCTCAACCCTCAATGTGCCTTCTTCTTTCAACTCCTGTTGAAGCCAATAATGTAAAAACAGCCGATAATGTAATAACAGCTGATAACGTAATAACAGCCGATGACGTAATAACAGCTGATAATGTAATAAATTTGCCCTTTTTGAAATGTAACTGACCAGTAACAAAATAACTGGCTAATAATGTAATAAAAGTCCTGAACCGATAATGTAATAACTTTTGGCTAATAACGTAATAATTTATTACGTCATTGGCTCAGTTATTACATTTGCAAAGTTTTTTTCTTTTACCAGGCCAATAACATAATAAGTAGCCAATAATGTAATAAATTATTACATTATTAACCAACTGTTATTACATTATTGGTTCAGGACTTTTATTATGTTATTGGCCATTATGTTAACTCCTGTTGAAGCCAATAATGTAAAAACAGCCGATAATGTAATAACAGCTGATAACATAATAACAGCCAGTAATGTAATAACTGGCTAATAATGTAATAAAACTCCTGAACCAATAATGTAAAAACTTTTGGCTAATAACATAATAATTTATTATGTTATTGGCTCAGTTATTACATTTGCAAAGTTTTTTTGCTTTTACCCGGCAAATAACATAATAACTAGCCAATAATGTAATTAATTATTACATTATTAGACAACTGTTATTATATTATCGGTTCAGGACTTTTATTATGTTATTGGCCAGTTATTACGTTATTGGCCTATTACATTTCAAAAAGGGCAAATTTATTACATTATCGACTGTCATTACGTTGTGGGCTGTTAACACATTACTGGCTAACCCTAACTCCTTTAACTTTTTCTTTAACTGAATGTAAACCAATGGGCACAGTCCTGTGGTGTGATACTAACTGTGAAGAGTTTTTATTCCCGTTGAGACCGATGGAAATATAAAACCAATGTTGAGTTTCCTTTCACTGCTGATTTCTAAGACAGACTTTCAATGGGAGTGAGAGTGAGTGAAAACAACAAGCATCGCCGCTCTGTGTTTTCCTGCTGCTCTACTCAACTTTCTCCCTCTGCTTTGTACTAATGAGCCTGACCCAGAACATGTCTTTATCATTACGAGCCAAGGTTTGAAATGAAACTGAATAATGGCACTTCATTCCCACGGCTAACTCTACCCACTGGTCACACACACACAGCTTTTCATTACACCGATGACTTATTTGACAGAAGAGAGCAGTACATGAATTATCTACAGAGTGTTTATGGAGGAACAGTGTAATCTCCAGACAATTTATGCCTCTTTGAATTTTCTCTCTCTTGCCTACAAACTGCGTTCAGACAGGCCATATCCCCCCTCAGGAGGAAGAGGACTTTATAGGACTATTGACTTAGCGAAGTGTGCAAAGAGAAGAAATATCCAGCCAAATTAATATTTCATTGTGCTTTAATTGCTCTCGTTCCCTCACGATTTTCCTGTGGTTTGTCGATGTGTGTTTTTATTAGGTAATCAATCCTTTTCTTTTACAGTAAACTGCCACGATCGGGGGTGTGAACACTCTTGAACGTCCCAGGAAGCATCTTAACAAAGGAAAACCTAACAAACTGTAAACAGTGTAAAGTGGGTCAGCTGCTCTGCACAGTTTACGGTCCACAAAAGACAGGATCCCTGTGGAGGATTGCATTCATTTCAGGATCATGTAGAAAAACCTCCCCGACAGCACCCAGAGAGCTGCAGGAAACCAGTTAGCAACAGTTTCTGTCGTGTCTCATTGTACTTTAATCCTGTGTGGTGTTGTAGGGAGTGCTGTGCATTAAGTCCAGGCTGGAATCTATTTCCTATAGATTTCCTGGTGCTGTCAAATCTGGACCAGATTATCATGGAGGCTCCAAACAGGGTAAATTATGATAGTGATGATAATGTATTTATTTGTTAATATAGAACTTTTAAAGTTAAAAGGGGCACTGTGCCCAGTCCACCTTAAAAGTGGCAGTATGCCACTAGTATCTCATGCACAAGATACCAGCATTTTTTTTTTTTTCTCTCCATCAACATTTTTTTTCTTGATGTCCCTTTAGGGCAGGGGTGTCAAAGTCGTGCCATGCAGGTTTTTATCCAGCCGGTCACCAAAGCAGGTGATTTTAATGATCAGCACCTCTTTCAATTTGAGGGAAGAAGCTCATATGTGAGATCAGCTGCTGGAGAGATGGTTGCAAAGAAAACCTGCAGGGTCTTGGTCTCCATGGCATGACTTTGACACCCCTGCTTTAGGGAACGCTTATGAGGCAGCACCCACAAAGACATTTCTCTGCTGGAGTCCAAAGCATCTGGTCAGTTGACCTCAGTGCTTTTACTGGGTTTAAAGATGCAGGAGTTCTGCCACACAAAGTGTGCTAGCCCATTGAGAAACCTGTGGAAATATGGAATAAAATGTGGAATAAAATTTTAGAAATTTGTCCAGAGATGGACCAAAGCCAGAGTAAAAAGGCCACTGTCAGAGGAAGGTGATCACGCTCTCTCTTCCTGTTAGAAGATGAGGAGCCACACAGTTTATTACAATTCTCAGCCTAGAAGGTCGTCGCAGTCGCAGGAACATCTTTCTTTAAGAAACACCAAGGACTTTACTGTGGCTCGACATTTTTTTCCTAAAAGATTGACTGTTAGAAGCCAAAAGACATAGAGTAGCATCAGGGCCATTTACAGGGTCCAGTCATCCAGATATTACAAATCTATATTCTCTGGTTGTTGTTGATATTGATGGTTACTTGTTCTTGTAGATATATTTGTATATCATCAGCATAACTGTAAAAAGCAAAGCTACCTGACCTACAGATGGACCTCAAGGATTTCATACACAATGAAAAGAGGATGGGGCTGAAAATGGAGCCTTGAGGAACCCCACGAAGAAATGGGGAGTGGACATGTCATACCTGGGGGTCAGGTTTGACTTGAACCATTGATAGGGAGAGGTGTTAAAGGTTTCTTACTGTTTAATGGGGTTAGCTGCTTTTGATCATTAAATCCTTCTAAATTAAGGCAACAGCACAGCAAAGTTCTCTGAGTCATTGAACAGTTAGAAGGTTATTACAAACTTTTAAACTGTGGCGTGGTTTGAAACCAGACTGAAACTAAAGAGCTCAGGCACACATACACAACAGAGAAGTCTTTTATTTACCAAATGTTTGAGCTGTTGTGTGTCTGAACTAATGAGTGCAATACAGGCCTGTCACTACGATAGTAATGAATCCCACAAAACGATTTAGCCTTTCAAAGCCACACATCCAGTCTTTGATCCGAGCTGTAGGCTTCTTTCCTCTTGTGCTTCTGTGCTGAGATTGCAGTGTTTCTACAACGTGGGCTGTGAAATAACACAGCAGTGGGTGAGAGCTACGTAGGATGAGTGGATTTGTTAACGGCACCAAGACTGCAATCGTCATCTTCATCATTATCATCATTACCATCAGCCTGGCCACCATGACTGCCGTACCGATCACTGCCCACCATCACTTCTGTTTTCAAATGAGTTCTATGATGTTTCTCTGCACATCCTCCGGTGGATCTGTGTTCTCCTGGGTGGTGAAAACTTTGTGGTTCAAGCAGTGGGAGTACAGACTTCCTGTCTGGAGAACGTGGTACAGATGAACACAGAGGATTCCTCAATAACTACATGTTTGTTCAGATGCAAATTAGCAAAGTAATGGCGCATTTACACTGGTACCTACTCGCTTCACTTCGGTTTTGACGCATTTACACTGGCAAAAAAGTACCTGGTACCTGGTACAACTTTTCATACCTCCTGTCCTGGGTTCCAAAAAAAAGTACCTGGTCAGGTCAGAGCAGGTACTAGAATCTTATTGGTTGGAATCGTCACTGCGTCGTAGCGTCATCACTGCGCAGCACGTAATCTGTCCCCACAAACACGTAGGCATTTTTAAATCTTTGACAAACCGTGCAGACGTGTTTGAAGAAAGAGAAATGGCATCTGTTAGA
This sequence comes from Pseudochromis fuscus, assembly GCA_900323345.1. NCBI lineage: Eukaryota > Metazoa > Chordata > Actinopteri > Pseudochromidae > Pseudochromis > Pseudochromis fuscus. Next base: position 12,214 of record OOFC01033044.1, on the reverse strand, counting down.
AATCCTGCCCCACAGACTCAGGAGGAAGGACTATCCTCAGCAATGTAAATGCAACCGAGGGGCCGATCCTGAGCGATCCAAGGCGAAGCGAAGTCAGTAGGTACTAGTGTAAATGCGCCATAAGTTACCCAGCAGCTACCACCAGAGGCTAAAATGTCATCTTCAAATCTTATTATATTTCTGCCATTTTTCTTTGAAGCTGCTTTCAAAGTATTAGAGTTGGTGCTTAAGGCCTCTACAAGGTGTAGCATTGTTTCAGTTCACACCGTCTCTCTGACCACACACCCTACTTCTCAGTGTCTCTGGAAGTAACTTCTGTCCAAATTCACAATTAATTACCAAAACGCTTTGGTTCCTCACAACTATGTTTTATCCAAGTAGCACTGAATTAGAACAACTGAAGGTGAGGTGGTTGATGATTGACGATCAATGCTTCAGAGTGATACAGAAAGTGTTTGTATTTCCTGTTCGAAGTGGAGGTAGGGTGGGAGTAATCTGAGTGCTCCACGTCTCCTGCAATTATTGTGCTTTAGCATTGACTTAATTTACTCAGCCCTGGATGTTGGTGCATACTGTTTACCAAGACTGACACCAGCTTTGTTGGGTTAGTCTTTCTGGTCTTGATAACCCTTGCCATTATTTTTAAAGCACACGATGTAGGAGTACACAGAGTACATTTATATAGCGCTTTTTTGACCTTAGCTAGGTCCCAAAGCGCTTTACAAGGCATCAATGGCTACCGAGCTGCCGTGCAAGGCGCTAGCCACCACTGGGAGCAACTTAGGGTGCCCAAGGTGACATGTGGAAGAGCTGGGGATCGAACCCACAACATGACGATCACAACATTACGATTCATAGGCAACCCGCTCTACCACCTGCTAGTGAACAAAAAAAAATGTCTAGTATTACCACACATCTTTAGTGTAAATACAGAATTTCTATACTTTAGAAAAGGTAAGGCTAAAACAAGGGAAAGACATCAGGCTCTGGTATTGGCAGCAGCTGTCCTCAAAATAGCTGGGTTGTCAGTAACAGCCAGGATACATGTTTCCTCTGCCAGTGTTGACTCTGTCCCACCTCCTTCTTGATTTGGATTGAGAGAGAAGTGACACTGTCGAGCTTGGCAGCGTTCCACAAGTTAAATCACTTCAACTGTATGCACCATGAATGCAGCAAACAACCACTGAGGACATTTCTGCAACCAAGACATTAAACATTGTCAACAGGATTTGTCCAGAAAATAGACACTGTCAGCACAAAAAACGCTGCCAGTGGTGCTTAAAGATCACTCATTGGGTCTGTGTTTGAAAGGTAACTTAAAAACTTTGCACCTCAGCCAAAGGTAACTCCTGCATTACCATTAGCTTGCCAAGTGAGCTAATGCGAGCCCTCTACAGCTTGGCGTGAATGTCTGCAGCTGAATACGTGAGAAACAGGGTGTTGTTATTTGCACTCAGCAAATCATCCTGCATTAAAAAAAGGAATGTGATCCTCTCCAACTGTGCTCGACTGTAAGTGAGAATGCTGTATATGCGTGCTTGCCTGCCAGGCTTTTCGTGTGGGAGGATGTGGGACGCGTCTGACACACACAGATAAGAGTGAAGTTGGCAATCCAGGAACGCTCTCTAAGATAGAATGAACACGACTGGACAGTTATTTTTTGAAGTGCTCTGTGTCCAGGGAAAGTGCAGAAGCCAACGGCAGCTTAGTGAACGAGGAACAATGGGCTGACCTATAACACAGTGACAGAGTGTGTGGGATGATCCATGCGTGGTATTTAGTGTTGCTATATTCAGCAGTAGGTGGAGGGTTAGTGATAGTGAAGTGTCAGTAGTACTGGTGATTTCAAGTTGGACAATAAATAATAGAGGGAACAATGGATGTGCAGGTGCTCATACATGACAGCAGGATACAGGAAGTCGTCCAGGAAGGTTTGCTCTTGTAAATCACACTTAGATAAAAAAAAAACATGTTGTGCAATTAAACAGTTCGTGGTACATAAGTGGTGCATGTCGGTCTTATAGTTCAGTCAATGTTGAAATACGCAAAAATAATAATGACATTTTAAAAGCAGATTGTATTTAACGTAAAATACTATGAGATATATGATGTAACAGTGAATTACCATAGCAAATGTGTTTGTTAATTCACACATATCTAATATAATTATGGATGTTTGCAAAACAAAAACATGGGGGGGTTATCAGCTTTTTAAAGACACTGATCAATGAAAAAGGTCCAAGTGACATTTCTAAAGATAATTTTATTCTGAAGATATGAAATGATGTGGAGTCTGTACAGATAAATTATTTTAACGCAACACATGAAAACAAACATCAAATATCAATTGCGATGATGTACAGTCCAAACAAAATGATTATTGGCGTACCATTGGACAGTTTCAGCCTCAGTAGTGAATGTCGACCCCATCAATAGCAAAACAAGCCGCCAATCACATGTCAAACCCAGTCTTGTGGAGGCCCTGCCACTCCTACTGAGGCTGGACCAGTTGACCTCTGTTCAACGGATGAGGTCACGGTTCTGGATCTGTACACCGAGTTGATCCCATAGGCGCTCTTTGGGATTAAGATCCGGTGAATCCACAGGCCATGGCAGGTTTCCCTGGTCTGTCCTTCCAGGAACTCTGTGGTGCCACATGCAGCATGTGGACGAGCATTATCCTGTTGGAAGATGTCCACATCCTGATGCTGCTGGAGGAAGGACACAACACGGGGCAGCAGAGGATCCTGGATGCAGCCTTGAACTCTCAGACTCCCTTCAACAACCATTAAAGGAGTCCTGTAGTGCAGAGATGTGCTGTGCACACCATGGCGCTCAGCCCCAGTGGTTCACCTGGGGGATGAAGCACAGAGCGGAGCGTTCACCACGTCTCCGTCAAACTCCTTCCCCTCCATCGGCAGGGTTGACACAAAACCTGCCTTCATCTGAGGAGACCAGCTCCCCACTGATGCTGTGTCCATCTCAGGTATTGCTGGCACCACTGCAACCCTGAAAGGTCTCCATGCATGGAGGTTTCCTTCCTGAAGGTGACATCTGACAGCAGGGCTGCTGGTTGTAGGGTCTCCTTGGTGTTTCCTCAGCAGTGTGTTGCATCCAAATGTAATGATCCTGGTCCAGAAATGTTTCTCTTTCACACCCAGGATGTGGTCTGTCTGCAACAGAGGCAGTTTCAACATGTCACTGAATAAGACGTCAGATGGTTTGGTGAGAGCTGTTCATTTGCCGCCCAACTTCTGAATAACTTAGGCCAGCTTGCACCATGCCGAGGGCTCATCATCCTTCACCCAGAGTTAACCGTGGCATCTTGGACATGTTGAATCAAAACTTAGGCATTTTAATAGCTTCTATATAAGCTTCACAGCCCATCCTTTAAATTTTGGACAAATGCTTGTTTCTCCGCAAAACAACACCTCCACCCATTTCACAATGACCACTCCCTGAAGTCCAATGAAAACTTGTTGGAGAGTATAAGACTCATCACTGAGTTTTGTGCACATCAGAACATTTCAAATCACACACATCCCAAAGTTTTTATTGCAATACATCAAAAATCATTTACCTGGACCTTTTCATTGACTGTCAATGAAGCTAAAAACAAAACAACAACAAAAACATGAGCCTTCATGAGACGTTTCTTTCCATTATTTTACAGTTAAATGAACAAAATCTTTTCTTTGGGGTTTTTTTTTCCCAGTATGCAGTTATTGGATAATTATGTATATCATAGTCATGACCTCCTTCTTTTAATACTAGTTCAACAAGAGTAATGTAATGTAAATGCAGACATAGTGGGACGGCTGCGTGGACAGTGGAGGAGGGCGGGATGCTGCCAGGCAAATAGGTTAACTACAGCTTACTGCTTTGTGTTCGCAAGATAATTCCACAAACACACCTCTCCGTGCTCGCACAGCTCCTCGTGTGATTGGCCTCGGAGTCCAGAAACTGAGATGTACGAGCTGAGCTGCATGCATAATGGATGCTGTGTTCTGGTTCACTTACAGCATAAAGAGCAAGCGACTCCCTTCTTAACAGCAGAGCGATGCAGGGCACATCCTGAACAATGAGAGGCAGGTGACAGCAAAGAATATCAAAGTGAGATGATGAGCAGTGTAGCGCTGAAGTTTGTGTGTGTGTGTGTGTGTGTGTGTGTGTGTGTGTGTCTTCAGCACCACAGGCCTGTTCACAAACCCTCCAAAACTCCACAGTTGCGTCCCCGCGTGCTCAGTAATAGGTATTCAGTCCATGTTGAGACAAAGCTTGTTGTGTCCTTGAATGTCCCTAAAAGCCTTACTGAACTTATAATTTACATATTACAGTTTTGACATTTAGCTGATGCTCTTATCCAGAGTTACTCACAATGAATGAGCAATAGATTGGGAGCCGAGACTGCTGCTCAAGGACGACTTCTGTAGGACGACAGGGTGTTTTGACTGGTTTGAGGATCAAACTTTGTGGTTTGAAAATGTTTTGTTTGGAGCAAATGCTGCATCCTCTCACGGTCACATTTTACTGAGATATAGGAACACATGAAAATACTAGAACTGTATCACTGATCATTGATTACAGGTCATTTGTGACGTTTACTGTCCATAATGTAGCCCCTAAAAATGTAAGCAAAAAAATTTGCTCAAGTTCAAATCAGCATTGATGAGCCGTGGACAAGTTCATCATTGCTGCCTGTGGTCATCCAGAGCTTCACAATACGATTTTGACTTTGTACTGTGATAAAAGGAGAGGGCTTAGAGAGAGGTCAGACAAGTTTTTATCATTTCTGAGACTTTCACAGCAGCTAAAACGCCACAATATTTGCAGCCTCGTCCATCGTTGATGTGGGAAGTGGTGGTGGTTGTAGTTTTCAGATGGCTCGTTTCAGAAGCATTAGTCCAATTGACTGTTGAGGGTAAATATATATGTATGAAAAAATCTCCAAAATCAGTCCAACAGTCCAAATTCACATGAGTAATGTGAGGCTAGAACTCACTTTGTGTTTGGTGTGAACTTTACAACACATACACCCTGGTGGCGGTTGCTCCAGTTTTCAGCTCTAGCAAACCAGTCTGTGCTTGTTGCATAAAGACATCGCTACTGGGGCACCAGACACCAAGATAAAAACTCTAGTACCTGAAACTCATAGATTTAATCTGCATTGAACTCATTTAGTAAGAGTTTGAATGTAACAGATGTTCACTTGTAGTAAAAGGTCCAACACTCCAGGTTTAACCCATTGAACATCACAGGGGAGATTTTTCGTGGGTGAAGCTAATCAATCCTGAAAATCCAGTACTGAGGACTGAGAGCAGCTTTAATATGCGTCGCCCGGACAATGTGGTTTTGTAACCAGGCCACAGTCTCTTTTAGATACACCAGTGAGGACAGCACTGGAATAAGCTAACAACATGCCTCTTATTCAATATATACTGTATGTTCAAGATTTAAAAAATCTGTGAAAGTGAGATTTGTGGAGAGTTTTGGTAACAATAACACTCGTTTTAGCAGGTTGAGAGCACTTAGACAAGGTGTGTGTCATCTGCATAATGTTGACCCTGTTGCCTGAGAGTACAAACTTACAGGTAATACTGCCCCTACAGTCGTGATGAGAAGACAGCTGTTTAAATGACATCAGACACAGACAGAGTGACATCACCCATTGGTTTTTGGACTAGTGTATTGAAGTCTAGAGTTTGGCCCTTGTCATCTTGGTTTTTTTCTTTGATTTTGACACCCATGATGACACCCACCTGTCAATCAAAACAGCTACGCCCTCCATGATGCAGAACTTTAAGTAATAATTCAATTTAAATGAGTGAGTTTGATGAAACTTGGAACTCGTAGAGTTGCCATAAAAGACTCCCAGAGACTACAACAGACGTCTGTGGGGACAGACTCACTTGTAGCTTTAAGGTCTCAAGCAGCCATTGGAGGAACTGGAGTTTTTTTGTACTTCTACACTGACTTCAGTTTTCAGCCTCAAAGTTTGATGCTTGGTCTTTGCTCTAACAGGTATTTCATTGACCGTGTCATTTTGAATAGTGGCTTTTAATCACCAGAGAGACTCAAACTTTTCTTTGAAGCAGACTTGCATTACATGTAGACCTGTAATCCAGACTTCACCTGATGGCACATGTCAAGGTCTGGGATTTGTTAAATCAAGTAAATAGATGTGGGTGAATTGGGGAAGTGCAGACCTGGGTATGGACAAAATTTCTATGTTATATCTGGCATGAAGTTAGTTTGATTTTAGCAGATCAAAGAGAAGCATCTGTTCCTGCTATGGAAGAGTTTGAATGTGAAATTTCAGTCATTAGCTCAACATGGATCAGAAACACAGCAAAGTGACTGGGGTTCATTTATTAACTGCATTAACTATTCTACAATTTGTAGTATCTTAACTTTCGGGTTTGAAACTGTACCTAATGCCTCTGTGATTGCACCTTCCCACCACATGTGCACAGAGGTCACATGTAACAAGGTCAGAGAGGGAACAGTGTGGGCTGCCCTCCACTCAGCTGTCCTGGCATTTCAGGAGTCTCTTCTCATTGGAGCCTGTTATCTCTCTCGGTGTTGTCCCTGGAGACGCTTGACCATGAAAGTCAGTGATCTGTGGTGATGTGAGCTATAGTGCAAAGAGTGAGGTTGGAGGCTGCTGCTGCTGCATTATACCAGCAGGAGAGACTCTTTCAGAGTTTCACATATGAGCAAAGTGCACAGAAGTACTTCTGCAAAAATGTTGTTTTGACTTTTGTCCTTTGTTTTATCAGCATTTGATTCCACGTTTGCACTTGTGATGCCTTTATTAATATTACATGAAGGTAATGCAAAACTTCTGCAGAGCCTGGGAAGCCTAGAAACTCTCCCTGTGAGTACAAAGTACGTACATTTTGCCAGAAGACGTAATGGTCCCTGTAGATACTTCTTCTGTGTCTCTAGGTGACTTGAAAAATAAAAATAAGTTTTCATTAAAAAGGGTTTTGGGTTAAAATAAGTTTTTTTGCTTGATTGACATTGGGGCCAACTTATTACAGTCAAATGTTGGCTGTTGGCTTGTCCTGTAATGTTGTTATTTTTGGCATCTTTAAACCTGAAGTGTGGAAACTGTGTAATTACATTCACCCCCAGAAGAGGGAGACAAATACTGACAAGTACTTAAGACGTGCCCTTTCTACTTAGGACAGGCCACACCCGTACTTGTCCATGTTTGGTCTCACTACGAACTCATTTGTGTTTTCAGACTGTAACTCTGAACATTGCTGCCTCTTCAGTAGAGATGTTAAATGCTTCTTGTACCATTGAATCCATCGTACTCCAGTCCCAGTAGCTTTCTTGATCGTCTCATTGGCTCCGGTAAACCAATCATTGTTGGTTTGACATGCACCAGCACAGGAAGACTGGATTTAAAACACCAGTATACTGTGAAATACAGAGAAGTTTAACGGGAGCTTATGGGTGTAATTAGCACTGTGAGAATGCCTTTAGCTCGAATGTGTGTTGACTTATATAAAGAGGCCTGTGATATTTTTATTGTACCTAGATATTATACACAGCTTGTCTTTGAAGTACTTAAGTAACTATGCTCTATGGTTTTATTGTCTGTTCCCAAAGCTATGATAAGATTTGCAGCATTTAACTCTCAGCTCTCGTTAACATTTCCTGTGAGTTTTCAGTATTAGGAGAATAACAGCACTGAGAAAGAAAAACTAAAACAAAATATAAAATAATTGGAGAAACCAAAAGAAGAAGTTCTCTGGCTTCAGGGATGTTTTGGACTCATGACTTCTGACTTTCTAAAATCCTGTTCATGGCCCTGGTGAAGGCTTTCGGGCATTGTGGTATTAAAAACTGGTGGACAGGCAGGATTTGCAATAACAAGTCAGAAATAGAAAACCAGTGGTGGCCACAGCATAAAGTATAGTTTGATTGAATTGTTAGCAAGACTGCTGTGTATTATGGTGAGCCAGATGGATGACTGAACACTCCTCTCAGGCACAGGTAAAACATGATATATCCTGTTCTGAAATGCATAGAGCATCAGAGTTGTAAGGCCTTTGCCCTCAGGCAGCATCGAGTTTCTCTACAATCCAGTGGAGTTCACACTGTGTCCTGGGTGCACAAGCATACACAGCTTTCTCCACTGCAGTCTGAGTACTTTCAGTCCACAACAGGCAAAGTTTTGGAGACTGCTGCACTTCACTTCTCTCACTGACCAGTCAGAGTGAAGAGGGAGGCAGGACATTCACCCTGTCAGCAGAGAAGTGGCTGAGAAACTGACACTGATAACAAAGTTGTTTTGTGGAGGGATGCTGAGATTCCCAGGATTCAGTGTCTTCAGGGTTTTTCTGAAGTAAAATACCAAATCTTGATGTTTATATTATTATAGATTTTATGAATCATGACCAGTGAACCTTGGTTTTTGTTTGATTTTTTCCACTGTACTGATGTGTGCAGTCCAGTGAGCAGTGTAGATATAAAACACTGTTTCTGAGCATGCCTCCTCTTTTTGCATGTGGGAAAAATTTCCACCAAAAACGTCGACGTGCAGCTCTGCCGAGGGGGAAGAGTCTTTGTTGAAATGCTCGTGTCGGCTCTTTGGAAGTGAGCGGCCCCGTGGTACCGCTGTCACACCAAAGACGAATCCAAGAGACTATTCACAGCACTAAGCAAGAAGGTTAATTAGCCAGACAATAGAAAAGCAATTTCATGATGTCACTTCTGCTTTCAGCTGAAATTATTAATCTTGTGAACAGAGCTTCCAGGAAGCAGGATTCAGACCTGCTGCACTGAGGCAGATGCTGAACTAGCTGCAGGGGTTATTAAGGAGAGAGTGACGGGGCCATGAAATGACTGCCAGGGTGTTTTCTTTTTGTTAGTTAGCTGAATAAGCTGATCTTTTACCCCGAGTGGCTCTTATGAAACCGCCCCTCCCTGTCACTTTTGATAAATGAGATCGGTGTAACAGGAAAAATACATGCAGCCATGTGGGAGAGCTGGAAATGGCACCGCAACACAAAGTGACAGGTTCCTACAGAATAGTGCTTACTGGCTCACAAACAGCCAGTGTGTATGTGTGTGTGGGGGCTCCATATACGTCTTGAAAAAATATATATTTTATTGCATTGCAGATTTTTGATGATACTTTGGTCATTCGTCAATTTGCATTCTTGTCTGCACTTGTGGTTTTGTGCAACTTCATCCAACTCTGAATGTGTGAACGGGTTCTTGCTGCAGTGGTTTCACTGAGGACATCTGGAGGTAACTGGTATGTTGGGAAATGCAAAGGGAAACTTTTCCTTTCCAAGTGAAACACTGGAGGAATTAACTGTTTATTAGAATCTACAGGGAAACTTTTCCCTGTAGACGTCCTGTTAGGATCGTCCTCCAGCTCTGAGACTGAGCAGGAGAAAACAGTCTGATCTCAGCTACTGGTTCATCAGGAACTGAAATCATCATCATTTCTAACAGACAGTGATGGTGACTTGATGATTTATACTCTGACACTTTGATCTTAGAGTGTAAATCTGTTCTGTTTTCAGTAAAAAAGTTTGACTGAGGGAAAAGCTACAATTCATTGTTTTTATATTTTATTTCATGTCTGAACTTATTAACTAAACTTGTACTGACCATCATACTGTGTGGCTGCGAACCAATATTTGTTGTATTAATACCTTAATTGATACAGTTTTTAAAAAGAAACAAATGTGTATTGTGTTATTTTTCTGGAAGTATGAGGAAGGTTCCAGTGAAGGTTTAAATGCAGGTGGACTGTGGAGCTCAAGGACGTTCAATCACTGATCCGTCTGTGGGAGGACACGAGTCTGAACTTTACATACCTGGTATTAAGAAATCAGTCCACCTGTCACTGTGTGGAGGAATAAACTGCAGTAATCCCATCAGAGAGTGGGAGGAAGTGATGCTTCTGAAGGTATTGTCCCCACACATGGCACTTCCTGTGACACAGGTGTCCTTAAACTTAGAGTGTCAGGATTTTTCATATAAATGTCCATGTTCATTACACCCTTGTTTTTATGCAACATTCATTCATTAAGTTCGGTTCAGGTAAATTCTCAGTCAGTCATCATCTAGACCTGCTTGTCCACACTTGGGTCACAGGGGTCTGCTGGAGCCTGTCCCAGCTGTCATCGGGCAGGAGGCGGGGTACACCCTGGACAGGTTGCTAACCACTGCACCACTGCCCATAAATCTCTCTGTACTTCACAGTATACCTGAGTTTTGACTCTGTTGGCCCCACCTCCTCGCTGGTGGACCAGATTAGTTTTCCATGAACCAGCAGTCATCGAGCTCCTTCAGAAAACTTCTTCACTGCCGATTGAAAACACACAGGTTACACCTTTGCAGACTAACACCGTAACTGTCTCTATGAAACGTGCACCTTGCAATCATCCACTGAAGTGCAAACTCCAAGCAACATCTGTCCGACTCAGCAGCCTGCTGAAGATAACAGACAGACTTCTGCCCAAAGCTACTTAGAGCTGTTCACAAAACCCAGCGGCAGCAGAATGCTAATAGGAACTAGTCTGCCATGTCTCAGAGATTAGATTAAATATCAGGGCCCTGATCCTGCTTCTGCAGCTACTCTCCTGCAGACAAACGTTTCAACACGCAGACTTACACCCATATCTCATGTCTGTGGATGTGATAAGTCTGATTGTCACATCTGAGCCAAATCCAGCGCAGCTCAAATCTTCCCAGCTGCAGAATATACGGGAAAAGCACACAAGTATATATAAAAGTGTCATGTAACCTCTTTAGCAGCTTTATATTCTTTCCCTGCAGAATATTAGCAGATAGGAGACACTTAGTGCCGTATTTAAGGTTTAAAGACCGTCATAATGCCATAAGGTGCACTCTTTTAATCTTCATTAGTGTGGAAAAGCCTCTGAAACAGTATTAATCATGTAACACTCATCCTACTCCCCCCATTCAGAGGTGGTGGTGGAGACTTGGGGATACATCTGATCATTAGGACAGAACAAAGTAAAACAGTGGCCGAGGCGAAGCACCAAGCCCAAGGCAAGCTGAGTCATTAACTTAACATGCCCTGTACTTACATGTAGCAAGTGCAGTGCATTATTTAAAAATAGCCGGTTCTCCTCTGCGATCTGGTGCCATTGAATGTTAAGAGGATTTTAGCTGGTAAAAGAAGAGATTATAAGAAGCAGTGAATCACCACATGATCAAAAAGCTGCTGTCTTTGGTCTCATGGAAATGCCTCATGACAACTTAATTGATACAAAGTATTTCAGTGCATTTAATCTTTAGATCTGCTTAAGATTGAAATGAAAATAAGATTCAGTGCAGGCCGCGGTTGCAGTTTGACCACATTTTATAAGTTTCTGCTTCATGTTGAATTACTAATTGAATCTAATTAACGGTCATGAATAACACAAAGCTTCAGTGGAGATGTGTGTCACAAAGTGGCTCACAGACAATTACAAACAGGGAGTCCACACAAGAGATTCACTTCACTGCAGTAATGCATGTGATGCTGCAGTGAACGAGTGTCACATGTGCTGTGAAGTGGTTGAAGCTGCAAACACAAAAGAGAGAAGAGAGCGATGGAGTGAACACACATGGCAGCTTTTATAATCTGTAAGGATCAGGTGCATCAACCCATAATGTGAAACACTGTCCAAGAGGAGGGAAAGAAGTGTGGGATTGAAATCTTCACCTGAGCCAGATGGGTTCAAACTCCTACCACACAATCAATCTGTAACAGAGTTCAGAGGTTATCTGGCAGCGTTTCAGCAGACCTCTGCAGGGGTGGGACACCAGGGGGTCGATCCAGAGAGAGTCAAACTTGAACATCAGTCAACTTTGATTCTGTTCATCTTGAGTTAGGAAAGTCCTCAAATAGTGGGGCGTGGGTTATGGTGCGATGCCGGAGGAGGTGGGGGGGAGCATGTGATCCCTGCAGCTGTGGCTCAGCTGGTAGAGTGGGTCGCCTGTGAATTCTAAGGTTGTGGGTTCGATCCCCGGCTCCTCCTATCCTCCTTGGGCAAGACACTGAACCCTAAGTTGCTCCCAATGATGGCTAGCACCTTGCATGGCAGCTCTGTAGCCATTGGTGTGTGAGTGTGTGTGTGAATGGGTGAATGAGATGCCTTGTAAAGCGCTTTGGGACCTAGCTAAGGTCATGAAAGCGCTATATAAATGTACTCCATCCATTTACCACTTCTCC
>OOFC01033042.1:4093-16964 GCA_900323345.1 Pseudochromis fuscus | reverse complement strand
CGCCGACCTGGGGCTCCGGGAGATACCGAGCAACCTGAGCGTGTTTACGTCGTACCTGTAAGTCAGCATGGACCACTTAATCTGGACCCGTGGGTCTCAGTCTGCACGAATAATGTGTGTGAGAGCGTGCGTGTGTGCGCGTGCACGGGTGTTCTGCAGCGTGAGAACCGCAGCACCTGTCCTGCTGCTGTTTACATGTTCGGTTGTTCATGTGGTTCAGGACTGAAGGGGGTCAGCTTACACCACCGCTCAGAGGGAACTTCGAGATCTGTGAAGATGTTCTAGAATGTCTTGAATCTGTAGCGGTTCCCGAGGAGGTTCTAGAGAGGTCTCATGAGTTTCTGAGAAGGTCTAGGATGTGAAGGTCTTGAGTTGTTTTTAAAGAGGTCAACAAGTTTCTTTGCAAAGTCCTAGAGGTGATCTGGAAGGTTCCAGCAGTTCTCCAACTTCACATGGCTCTTGGAGTGGTGAAAAGGTTGTGTCATGAAGGACTCCAGATATTTGAAGAAGTTGTGCTGGTTCCAGAGAACGCAGCTATGGTTCTTCTGAAGGTTTTCTTAGTTTTTGAGAAGCTTTATGACCTAAGTTTGACAAGTTTCTTTGGAAAGTTCTAGAGGTACTGTAAGAGGTTCCAGTGGTTCTAGTAAAGGTCACAGTTTTGGAAAGGAAAGGAAAGTTTCCTTGCAAAGTTCTAGTGGTATTTTTAAGAGGTTCTGGGAGTTCTGAAGTGGTTCCTGAGGAAGCTGTTTGGGGTTCTGAGAAAGGTTTTTGGTCTCTGAGACCTAAAAATTTTGAGTTGTTTTTAAAGGTTTCTTTGCAAAGTGCTGGTAGAAATTGAGGAGGTCCTAGTGGTTCTCAAACTTTATGAGGTTCTTGAAAATGTTCTAGAGATACTATAAGAGATTTCTGTGGTTCTTAAGAAGGGTGTTCAGGCTCTATTGACTCCAGAAAAGCTTTGGGATTTCAGAGTAGTTAGTAGCTCTTCAAGAGGTTGAAAAGCTTCCTCATGAAGTTCTAAAGGTATTTTAGAAGTAGTCCTTTAACCTGAAATGGTTTTTGGGGAAGCTGCAAAGGTTGTTCCCTTCCCTAAGGTTCGCTTAGTTTCTGGAAGCTCTGGAAGGTTCAAGGAGGTTCTTCAAAGGATTCCTGGTGACCTAACAAGGTTACAGTGGGTTTTGAAGTCCTCTTTAGAGGGAATCTAGGGGTTATTAAAGAGGTTCTACTGCTACATGTTTCTTGAGGCTTTTTAGAAGATTTCAGGGTTCTTAAAGCATCCCAGTTGGTGCAGAAAGCAGAAAGGTGGCAGTATGTCCTTCACTATGTTGCAGTGGTATTTGTAACAATTTGTTGGGCATTCAGAAGTTTCCCTGGCTCTGGAAGATGTTTGAGGACTTCTTTTCAGTTTCGTTGGTCCTTGAAAAACTTCCTGGAGCCCTCGAGGAGGTTCCAGTGGTTTTTGAAGTGACGGGTGTTCTCCTGGACGAGGTTTTCAGGGGTTCTTAAAGCGGTTCCACAGGTTGTTGTGGTTCTTTGACAACAGTATTAATGAAGTTTCAGTGTTTCTACTTGAGTGTAAACTGCTGTTAAAATGAATTCAAATCCATTTCACCTCACAGCAGGTGATCGGCCTCCGTACAAGAAGAAAGCATTACATCATCGTACTGTGTGTGTGTGTGTGTGTGTGTGTGTGTGTGTGTGTGTGTGTGTGTGTGTGTGTAAAACCTGCCTGTCTTGGCTGCAGCAGCAAAAAAGCAGCACAATGTCGAGGATTTAAATTTCACTCTCATTAAAGAAAACCTTCTTCTATTCAGAACAGTGTGTGTGTGTGTGTGTGTGTGTGTGTGTGGTAGACAAACTGTAAGGAACACACACACACACACACACACACAGCGACAGTCGATCAAAGGTTCTTTGTGTCTTTATTAAAGCTCCAATCAGGAACTGAATCCAACAAAACATCAAGGAGTTTCTGTGTTTCTGGAAAACGACCAGATAAAGATTAAGAAACTGACAGAAAATGTACAAACGCATGAAGTTTTATCAGATTTGAAAAGCCGAATACGATGGATCCAGTTTCATGAATCTCAATCAGCTACACAAACGTCATTCCCGCTACACGAAGTCGCCTTTATCACCAGTTCGTGGTTGAGTAAAATCGACTGTGTATCGGCCTCAGGTGACATGAAAACAGCCCAAACCCAAAGATTAGCAAAGAGTCTTTTTCACTGGTGTGGAGCAACATCTGTTTGGATTCAAATTAATCAAGCAAAACATTTCAGGATAAATTAGATTCCTTGTGTGATTGTATCTGAGGTCAGGCTCAGACTAAAAGTCAACATTAGTTGTAGCAGCCTGGTGTTTATGAGGATTTAGACTAAAAAACAATAGTTGAAAACAATAGTTAAACTGTTCCTGTGTAGAAAGTAGTAATAATACTGCTATTATTAATATACTTTCTTTGTAGCTCTAGCATGTCTTATGGTAGAAGACTGGGAAGTATCCAGATAGTCTCAGACTGTCGATGTTATCATCTTGCATGTGCTTTTAGATTTTAAACACAATTTATTAACGTGGGAAAGTTATAAAACATTTTACTATTTTCTTCTTCTCCTCCTCCTCTTCATCGCCACTGTCTTGCCCATTATAAGTAACACAGATTTTGAGAATTGTTTCACCATTATTGCACTTTGAAGTCAGGAGGTTGGTGTTTGAATGTGGCCATGTTGGTTTCTTGTGGCCAGAAGTGACCATATATGGAGATGAAAGGAGGAGTGAATAGGCGGGTCTGACCGTTGAACCCGATGACACTGTCCAATGTGAATGAAACTGGAGTTTACTTGTGAAAGAGCCTCCAAACCACCTGTAAATCATTGGAAACCAGAGGTGTCAATCAAACTAACCACACCCCCAAATCTTCTTGTTTTTGAAGCTTGATGATAAATGACTCTCAGAGGGACCAGATCTCTGAGAAGAGAGTTGACCTTAAGTGATGACATCAGAATGAAAAATGTATTGACTGAGTATCGGGATTGAAAATCATCATTTTTTAATTGAAGTCAGTTGGAGTCAGAGGGTTTTTTGGAGCCAGCATCTAGTGGTTGTTGGTGGTATTGCACTTCTTTCTACTTCCACATTGGCTTCACTTTTGTGACTCCATTAGTGACTGATTAGTTTCTCCATAATGTTTCAAAGAGTAAAGTAAAATTCATGTGTATAGCACTGACGACATCCTGACTGATTGACTTCGTGTCGCCATTTTCAGCAACAATTCGAGTTCGTTGTTGATCAATCGTGTCATCACCTCGGTGTTTTGTTGTGAGAACTTTTTCCTTTGAAGAACAACCTTCTCAGGAAGTTACAGACAGACGTCAGTTTACAATCCTCCTCTGTCTGTTTGACCGCCGTCAGGCTGAATGCTGCCATCTGTCAACTCCTTTGTGTGTGTGTGTGTGTGTGTGTGTGTGTGTGTGTGTGTGTGTGTGTGTGTGTGCTGCATGTCTAAGCAGAGCTGCCTTCAGCCTGGATGAATGGGTTTGTAAGTCTCCATTCTGCCTCTGACTGACAGCAGCAGCAGCACAGGAATGTGGTGAATGAACCGATGTACATATGAAGGATTGTGTGGCCACGCCCCCTCTGGCAGCCATATTGGAAATCCCGAGACCCCGGTCATTTAACCTCGCCTGCAGTTTTCACTTCTTTTACACTAAAAAAAAAAACCCTCTCCGTGATGTTTGGACTGTTGGTGTCCGAGAGTGAGGACGAGTCGGACGCCACGGGCCACCGCTCGCTCACACGCGGTTCAAACGTGACATCACCGACAGGTAGATGCAGCACCTGTGAGGTCATGAGAGAGGTCAGACAGACAATACACTGTGATGCTGAGAAAACCTTTCAGCTCCAGACTGTGAAAATTTCCACCTGGAAAAACATTGAATTCAATCACAGCTCCACAAACTGTGAAGGTAAAACCAACAATTTAAAGTTGTGTAGATCAGAGACACTTTGGGAAATATAACAAATCTGTGTCAACATCAGCAGGTCAGAGTCCGATCTGACAAAAACTATTGATTACTTCCTCATCATTAAGATTTACAGAGTGAATAACAACCTGATGTCAATGAGTTGCTGAACTTGTGCTTGAAACTCTAAACTGTACCCAGCAGCGAATAAACACAAAGTAACTTATACACAAAAAATACAACTAATAAACAAACAGGTGGTAATAAACAAAAATGGCAACATGTAACAAACACAAGGTAACAACAGATGCTAACAGCTAACAAGGAAAACATGCCAGACAGAAGCTAACAAGCAAAAGCTAACAGCCTGACGCTAACTGACAGATGCAACTAACAAATAATAACTGACAAAAGTGGGTAACAGACAGATGCTAACAGACACAATGTGAAGCACATATGTTAATAACAGAAGCTAACAAAAGCCCACTAAGCTAGGCAGGGAAAAGAGGCTTATATTTGACAAAATCAATTAAATATTGAAAAGATAAATATATTGTGTTGTGCTAAAAATATTTTTCTTGGTGCAGCTGCTAAAATGAGAGAGGATTAAAACTAATATTGTTGGTAATACACCAGACACTGTATATAAGAGATGTAGTTTTGGTGTTTGAGGGTCGCCATATTGGGTTTTTTTTTTTGAGCCAGAAGTGACCATATTTGGAGATGAAGGGAGGAGTCAGGAGGTATTTCATTGAAAATTGTTGAACTGAAGTTATTTTTTGTACTTGCATGTTTTGTGGGACCCGGTTGCTACATCCATCTCTATGTACAGTCTATAACTATTATCTATCAACTTAATAAGCAGATAAAATCTTTAACTATGATGCTGAGATTTAGATTTATTATTGTTTATTATTGTTTTCTACCAAACTGAGAGGTAATGGTCCAGAAATCTTCAGGTTGTTTTCAGTGCTGCTGTTTATCTCCAGTCTCCTCCTCTGTTGAAGACGACTCCGACTGATTGGACGGTCCAGGGGAATGACCCCCCCCCACAATCGGTGGCCACGGGGGGCCCCACTGACCCGCCTCCTAAAAGACTGAAAGAAAAGCCGAAAGAGGACAAAACCAGAGAGAGAGGCCTCACTGTCACAGATCTGTGTTCAGTCTGAAGTCGCCGCCATTTGAATAATCGTCTGATATCCATCAGTCACACACACACACACACACACACACAATCAGGAGGGAAAAACACACAACACGACTAATGTATTCGTCTCTTCTTTCTTCTTCTGTTCTCCCTGTTCTTCATATGTAGATCTGTTTCTACTCAAAATAAAAATCAACTCAGACCTGAACTCCTGAAGAAATGAATCAGTTTGATGTTAAAAATCTAATTAAATAAATCGGCTCAATAGTTTGATTATACGTCACGTCATTCATTAAAGTTTTGAATCTGTTGTAATTCCAACAGTTTTAGTTTCAGGGTCAAAAGATCAGAGATTTAAAGAAATGAATTAAAACGTTATAAGAAAAAGTTTAAATGTAGCTTTATCATATTGTTCAAATAACATTATCAAATGTTACAACTTTGTTTATATTGTAAATTCTTAACTTAATTCATAAAACATTAAGTAATTAATCTTCTGTCTCATACACGGTGGACAGTGTCCTCAGGTTCAGGGGTCAGACCCGCCTCCTCACTCCTCCCTTCGTATCCATTTATGGTCACTTCCACCTCCAAACAGCCACGTTCAAATACCAAACTCCTGGTATCAAAATGTGAGTCCACAAACCAACGGTGACATCATGTTAGCTTCGTCCGTTCTGTATGAAACAGTCTGTGGTCATTGCATCACTTTGTCGTCTACGTCTCACAGTTTGACTTTCTTCTTTGTTTTGATGCAGACTTCTTATTTCTTTTCTTTTATTATAATTATCTGATAATAATTTAATTATAATATTATTCTCTGCATGAATCTCTGGTTGTGAATCTCAGCTTTACACTGAGTGACCACAGAATACTACAGAGTCTGAGTCTGGCTAATGAACAACTCAGTGTCTGACACACACACACACACACACACACAGTCAGTATGACTGTATATTTATGAACTAATAAATGAATGAGCGTATTTAAAGCACAGTGTGTGTTTGTGTGTCGCAGTAAAAGCCGATCGACCGGAACGGTGTGAGTCTGCAGAGAGTAAAGGAACATTCTGTAAACTCACTGTGAACAGACCTCCTCTGTGTGTGTGTGTGTGTGTGTGTGTGTGTGTGTGTGTGTACCTGGACACATTAACAGGCTTTATGGAGTGTTGAGAAAGTTCCTTAACAACCAACATATTCAACCTGAAGACACACCTCACTGTGTGTCTCAGTGTGTGTGTGTGTGTGTGCGTGCGTGCGTGCGTGCGTGCGTGTGTGCCAATGTGTGTGCAGGACAACACAAAAGACAGTGTGTCTCTGTCTCCTCAGTGGAGAGACATTACCTGCAGATAGTAATCAGAAAACAGACGAGGTCAGATAAGGACACACACACACACACACACACACAACAAACGATGTCCCTGTCCTCGTCAGCCAATCAGAAAGCACTGATGTCACGTGTTTGTCACTTTGATTCAGAAATGTTGAACAGAACAAACCACAACATGACATCATGTCTGTGATGTCATAGACACACCTGAGCTCAGACTTGTTAGTCTTGTGAGAACTTTGTCTTCTAAACATTTTGTCTCTTTGTCGTCACTTTTTGTCTCTTTTTGATCTTTTCCTTTTGTGAATTACTGTCTTAACTTTGTGTGTCTGTTATAGACACATTTTATCACGATATTGCATTTTTTATTGTTTGTATTGCTAATTTTTTGTGTTGCTTTGCAGTCATTTTTCATCACTTTCTTGTCATTTCGTGTCACTTTTTGGTCATTTTCTGTCTGGGTTTAGTCACTTTCTGTCTCTGTGATCGTTTTTCCTTTTTGTAAATTTTTTCACTTTCTTCACTTTCTTGTCATTTTCTGTCTGTTTTATTTATTTTGTGTCGTTTGTACATTTGTGTTTCTTCAAAGTTTCTGGTCCTTTGATGTCTCTTCATTCATTTTTCTGTCTTTTTTCATTTCTCTAAGTTCATTTTCTGTCTTTTTTGTGATTTAGTGTTACTTAGTTTTACCTTTGTGTTTCTTTAAAGTTATGTTTTATTGTTATATTGAATTTCTTTATTGCTTTTATTGTTATACAGAAAGGTTGTGTCTCAGTGTAGTTATTTTGTGTGTCTTTGTCCTTTTTGTATTCTTAGATATGAAATACCTTTTGTATGTATCACTTTTTAGTTATTTTGTGTCTTTAACTCGCTACTTTTTGTCTCTTTTTAGTTATTTCATGTCATTTTTTTATAGTTCAGTAGTTATTTCATGTCTTTTTTAAACATTGCTTACAGTTATGTTAATTTTTATTAATTTAATTGATCTTTTGAATCATTATTTTATGTCATTATGTGTTCGGGTTTTGTTTGTTTACAGTATTTTTTCATCTGTCTGCAGCTCAGAGTCAGATTCCTGTTTGTGGCTTTGTTTTACGTCTCTTTGTTATCAGTTGTTTGTTTTTGTAGTTGTATCGAATCTTGAGTTCAAAGACTTTCTTAAAGAGACCAGATCCATAAAGAATAAACATATAGACCGAGGAAAGTTTATTAACCAATCGTTAGTTATTATAAATCTCACAGAGCCTCAGCCACAGGGAGACGTGAACAAGCTGTTACAAAGACAACACATGTTATTAATAATTCTTAGGACGTGTTGACATATTTTCAGGTTTTTATAAATGTCACTCAGACAGAAAACAGTGTTTGGTTCCTGGTTTCTGTGTCTTGGTTTTACACCAAATGTTAATTAATGTATATGTATTTGATAACTACCCCATAACTATATGTTTATTTGAGACAGGAACTGCACAACTGGAGGATGGACATAAATAAGACGTATTAATGACGTCTCCTCTCTGTGTTTGTCTGCAGTGATCTGAGTATGAATAATCTGACTGTGTTGTCCAGTGGAGATCTGAGCAACCTGCACTTCTTGGAGGAGCTGTGAGTGACACACACACACACACACACACACACACACACACACACACACACACAGGCTTGATTTTCTGGTCCCTCATTCAAACTCAAAATCTGAAACTGCTCTGTTGTTTTATCTGTGTTTTTAGTCAATGATTGTCTTTTTGTAGTTAATGAGAACTAGACTGAATATTTATTGTGTTCTCTTTTTGGCTGTTTTTATAAATCTCGTCATGGTCGGTGTTTTTAAAGAGTTTTACACCATCAGTTGTGCTGAGGTTGTGTTAGTGGACAACAAACCTCCCTGTTAAACTACTGTAGTAATTCATATTTAGTCAATAACCACTCAGCTGAGTGAAGAGGAACAACCAAACACATGACTTCAGTCAGTCCAGAACATTTAAATAAAGTTTCTTCAAAAACCACTGAACACTGTGATGAACTGTATCTCTGAGAGGACAACTGAGGGTGATGCACTCTTCCAGGTCCATATGTTTTCTCTTTCTGGTTACTGTATCTTTAAGAAACCCCTCCTCCCCATCAGCCTGCTATTCTGATTGGTCAGCTCGACTCCTACCCACTATAAAAGCTGCAGCATTTAGGCTCCTCACTCATGTTTTATTGCCCCAGTGGTCACTGGTGGTATTGCAACAACACAGTTTTATTTATGTTCCTGGAGATTTTATGTTCATGAAATCTTCCCGAAACATTCAAATAAAGCTTCTTCAAATAACAATGAGGAAGATGAGGAGTGGACACAAGACCAGAAGAAACCTGGACTGTGGTCTGATGAGTCCAGATGTGAAGTTATGGACTCGTGTGAATCTTAACCAGGAGTTAGCCAGAACCACAACTAGAACTTCTGCCCTGATGTCCCCGAACACGATCAGATGTCTCCTGGACTCTGGAGGACGTCCTGAGTGTCCGAGCGGCTCAGATATCTGCGCGGACATGGCGTGTAACTCCATCTGTCGTCACCCGCTGCCGGCACTGTGTCATGTATGAACGTTTCCTCGTGGCAGAGAGAGTCTGACCCGACGGAGACCTGAACATGACTCTGAGTCTCTGCTGCCAGCTGTGTGTGTGTGTGTGTGTGTGTGTGTGTGTGTGTGTGTGTGTGTGTGTGTGTGTGTGATATTTGTCACCACGGCGTGAGAAACGTCACTACGGCGATAGGACACCACAGAGGTGCATGCTGGGTACATGTGGACTGGCTGAACTCTCCGTGGCCTCTGAAAAACATACGGAGCTGAAACACAGATATGAAACAAGGAGCGAGAGTTTGTACGAGACTTATCAGGAACAAATACAGCTGCTCAGCTTCCAGCTTTAAATAAAGACCAGTGGGAATACATTAATCTGAATGGCTCTGCGAGTTTTTCACAATAAAAGCCTCATGAACAAGTGAAGGGTTTCTATCCACTAACATGCGAGCAGTGTGCTTCTACTGTGATGTCACCCGTCGAAGCCATTTCAACGTGGCCATGTTTTGGAGCCAAACATGACCATATTTGGATATGAAGTGGGGAGTGAAGAGGCGGGTTTGACCCTTGAACCTGAGGACACTGTCCAATGTGTATGAGACTGGAGTTCACTGGTGAATGAGCCTCCAAACCACCTGTACATCATTGGTGACCAGAGCTGTCAATGAAATTAGCCACGCCCCTAACTCCTCCTCTTCTCTCAGCCTAATGTCTCATGAATGATAAATGATTTTCAGATCACTGAAAGAAGTGTTGACTTTAGCGAATGACATCATTAGGACTTGTGGGAAAATATATTGAAATGATTTGTGGATCTGGATTTAACACCAGCGTATGTTATGTCCTCAGAGGACACCGTACTGATCTCCATGACACATATTCATAGATGCTGACATAAAAAACACAGAGTACTTTTTCTTTTTGTATTTTTTTGGACTGTAAATGAAAAAAAAATCTGATTGTTAAAACACAATAAATTGTCTGAGTGTAGTGCAAATTTTTCTGTTCATCAAAGAATCAGAATCAGAATATTTATTGTCATTGCTTCAAAACAACAACAAAATTGCATTTGGAGCATCCCACAATAATAAACAATACACTAATAAATACCCATTAATACCCATTGGTGGCCAATAAGAGGTCATTATTTCATCTGTATGAAGACAGAAGCGACAGAGAAAGGAAACATTTAACCCATGTTTCATTTACTGCTCAGTTTTTCTGCACATGACTAAATCCAAATGTTTCTATGTGTTAATAAAAAAGTGTCGCTGTGATACGTAAAATCACCATAAATACATCAGGATCAAGTCTCTGGTGTTAATAACCGTTTGTGTTGTTCTGTGTTTCAGACGTTTGGCGGGAAACGATCTGTCTTTCATCCCCAGAGGAGCGTTCGCCGGCCTCTACAACCTCAAAGTGCTGTAGGTCCACATACGTTTGTACTTTCTATACTTTTTCATTGACGTGACGCCCACACACACACACACACACACACACACACTGTAATAATGTTTGGTATGTTTACTGCTGCTAATCATTCACAGAGACACTTTGAAGACTTCCTGCAAACACTTCTGTGTCCTGTTTACGCTGCACATGTTTACTAAGACGCACAAATCATTATTTCTGCCGAGGTTCATCTCACTGTTCGTTTCACTGCCGAGTCGTTTATTATCATCATTTTCTGTTTTTATTCACCTGTCAGTATTTCTGAACTACTGTTACTACACCTCATGGTAATACTGTAATTTTAATACTTTAAAATCCAATGAAACAGTAACTAATACTGCTACATGTATTATTGATGCTGGATACGGTGGCCCCGAAGTGCCAAACACACATTTAATAAAAACACTTTACATATGAAAATGTTTTGACATTTTACCTAAAATATCAGGGAATAATGTAAAAATGTGTAAAATATTTGAGTATTTCATGTTGTATTTTTAGTTTTTTTTAAGGTTAGCTTAAATGTTACCTTTTTGATTTTGCTAGGGTTAGCTACATTCACAGCAATATTTCATAAAACACACTAAGAAATAACGCAACCTGTAAAACCTTTTAATATTAAAAAATAGTTTTTGTTGTGCGTGTAAACATTTTGCAAACAACAAAGTAAAAAACACAACAAAGCAAAACACATTTTATAAAACAGTGTTGTATAATATGAATACAAAAGACAAGAGTAGAGTAAAAGAGTAAAAACAACAACTCTTCATTTTATAGCTCTCTATGTGATGCTAAGCTAACTACCTGCTAGCTGTAGATTTACATTCATACTGTACAGTCATGAATCTTATTAACCAAAACGTCCCGACTCATCTGGTCCTCAACACCTCAGACTGTTCCTTTATGTTGTTTTATGTTGTTTTATGTTTAACATGCTAACTGTTGTTTGTTTGTTTATTTGTATACAGGATGCTCCAGAACAACCAGCTGAAGTCTGTTCCTGCTGAGGCCTTCAACAACCTCCACAACCTGCAGTCGCTGTGAGACACACTTCATTTTATTATATTGTACAAATTCTTACATTTTCCGACACTTTACTGACCACACATCAGTGTGTAGTTCATGTACTGTGTGTTATGTACATATAGATATTGTGTAACTACACAGTATGTTGCCTGTGTCCAGCTGTGGGTAACACAGGTTTCACCACAGATTTATCTCATGACATTAATCTGAAACCTAATCATACCTTAATATTTCTCTAAGGTTATGCTAATCTTAACCTAGCCTTCCTTTAACCTTGTGCTTTAACCAACCTTTATATAAACCTCACACTAAACAACCTCATTTTAATCCTTTGCTAACTTTAAACCCAACCATACCAATACATTGGGCTGACCTAAACCTTACTCATTGCTATCCTTAATCCAAATGTATCCCTAAACTAATCTAAATTTAACTGTATGCTAACCCTAACATAAATCTATCCTTATGCTAACCTTGATCTTAATTCAGCTGCATGCTAACCTAAAATTAACACTATGCTCAACTTAAGCTGATACTAACCTTAGCCTAAAGCTAAACTAATGCTAACCTAAATATCAGACTAAACTTGTGTTCACCCAAAGCTAAACTAAATCTTACTTTAGTTTCCACTTTACCACGTGCTAACATAAATTTAACCATATGCTATGCTTAATTTGATTGCAACTGTATGCTAACCTAAAGCTAACCTAAAGTTTACAGTAGCCTAAACTTAAGGCGAGGATATGCGTTAACTGGTTGTAACCTAAATTTAGACTTAGGCTTTACACATTATGATTTAGGCACCTTAACGTAAATCCAACCTTAATCTAAATATAACCGTATGGTAACCTGAACCTAACGCTAGCCTAAAGTTAAACACTAACACTAAACTTATGCTAACCTAAAGCTAGACTAAATCATAGTCTTCTGCTAAGTTTAACTATACTTCTAATTTAAGAGTAACGGAAACTTGACCTTCAGTCTCTAAACGTCTCTCACTAAACTTTACTTCACTTTTACTTTTTGTTTGTTTGTTGTTGTTCTGTCTCATAAAGGTTGTCGAGTTCCCACAGTGTGTGTGTGCACTTATGTCCCCACAACTTGACTAATACACACACACACACACACACACACACACACACACTCATCTTTAAGTCTCATTTTACTCTCTGGTGGAAAGGAATCTACACACGCACACACACACACAAACACACACTGTCCAGTACATTAATGTATGTAGTGCAGACAGTGTGTTCTCTCAGCCTGATAACACACAGTAATTATACTGAAACTGTACCTGTGTGTGTGTGTGTGTGTGTGTGTGTGTGTGTGTATGTGTGTGTGTGTGTGTAGATAAGCTATAAGAATGGGGATGTCTGAGTCTTTCTTGTAGT
>OOFC01033038.1:7473-23875 GCA_900323345.1 Pseudochromis fuscus | reverse complement strand
GACACTGATGCTGTCTGCTAATTCTCTTGTTTTTGTCTTGCAGGGGAATGTCTCTTCTCCGCTGTTAAGCCGTGCATGTCCATGCTTTGTTAACAGCATCATTGATATTATTATTATTATTATTATATATTTTTTTAATCATTGTTTTTATTATTATTGATGTTTCATTTTGAAGTCTCGTTTTTACGGTGAGATGTATGTATGAGATAGTGGTAGGCCTTATTGCACAGGTTGGATTGGTTTTGCACTGGTTTTGAGGCGATTTGCTTTAAATATTTACAGGAAAAAGAAGCAAAAGTTTGAGTTTGAATCAGTGCTTTTGGGCTAATATTGAATCTCAGTAGTGAGAGAAATGGGTTGAAGCATAGCGAGGGATTTTAGGATGTTTTAATGGACTAGTGGCCTTGTCAATTATCCATTTTTATAGGAGTGCTCTTGTTTTGGGGGCAGCAGAGACACACGCAGACAACAAAGATGGTGGACTTTATCACATTGTTCTGTTGCTGAAGGAAAAAAATCCAGCAAAAAAGTGACAACAACACAAAAAAAAGCATGGCACACAGAGAAACCGAAAATTCTCTCCTACTCAAGCCATTCTTTGCAGTGGACATTTTGCAAGTGTTTAATATGGACTGTATTTGATCTTGCTTTGTTGTTTTTTTTGAGGAAAATGACAAATATTAACCTGTGTATTTGAAGCTGACAGTGGTGAAAAGAGGAAAAAAAATCTTATTGTTTGACCTCATATTAGCTAGTCATATGTGACCCTTATTCCAGCTAACGTGTACTATGATATTGACGTACCAAGCCAATTATGTACCATTTGTAAATGGGCTCTATATATAATCTGCGTACAGTATATTTACAAGTATTTAAAAACACTGAACTTGGAGGGGAATAGTGCAACAGAGATGTTACACGTAGGAAGACTGTGGTTTGTGTGGCTTAGAAATCGGCCTTCCCATGCATTTCTATCAGGAACTAGCTCTTTGCTCGGGAGTAGTCACATGACGCGCATCCATACATACACACATGCACATGGATACATATGCTTAGTTTCCCCACTCGATATCTGTGGGCAGTTTTAAGTGTTTTTATGTTATTTTCTGTGTCTTGCATCAAGAATTTCGATCCTGTGTGGTAGAAACACACCTCAGAAGATTAGTTAGTTGAGATGGGTGATTTTTTTTTTTAAAGCTCGCAAATGTGTCTCGGAGGTGCAACCTAATCATTTGTACGTGTGTGTGTCTGCTTAAGAAGTGATTTATTGTTTTTTTTGTTGTCCTCACTTTATTCTAGGTTTCTTTAAATTATATTTAGCTCATTTATATATAAATAATTTTTTTTCTTCTGGTGGTTTTTTTTTTTTTTTTCTTTTTTAGGACATCTGAAACAGTGGTACCTAGCTTGCTGGCAAGTGTGTAAGTGTGGTATTACTCTGTGAAAAGAAGGAAAAGCCCATCGGTCAGTGTCCATTATGCAAAGAACGGCTCGCTCTCACAGCAGATCGGGGCAGGTGGGGATTTGCCCCCTTCGTCTGTGGCACTGGAGCCTCCCCACCCTTCGTGCCCTTAGACCCCTCCGCTCGGGTCTCATGACTCACTCGACGATTGAATGAGAAGCACCTTCATTTGCATATTCTCATGAATATTGAAAATAAAAAAAACGTGGCGCCGGTCGGTGCGCAGACAAGCTTTAGATTGGCTATAGTGGGTCATCCGTGAGTTCTTGTTTGTTTTGTTTTTCTAAGCAACTGAAAAATAAACTAACAGGAAAAAAAAACGATGTGACAGAACAAACTGTGGTGTGTGTGTGTGTGTGTGTTTTCTGTCTGTCTCCTTGCTTATCAGTCACACAGAAGTCCGTAAGGCATTCAGACACCACAAAAGAAACACATGGTTTCCTCTGCCGTTACCAGACACACTGCGTGACGAATCGTGGCACCACAGTAGGTCATTATGTTGACAATTTATACGTGCGCACACTGGAAACTCCTCATTTACATGCCTTCGCCTTTACATGGTCACACATTAAGCAGAGCACACTTCAGAATTCAAACAGCACAGTGTATGTTGAACATCCTTGACCAATGATTTGCCTCCGGTTTAGCCCTGACACATGCCTGAGGCTCCACGACTGAGGGCGTCCCGACGGGAGCTCCTGATGTTGGGGTTGCCTCCCAACATCAGCACCCCCTCCCCCCTTCCTTGGAGTCTATAGACGCCCTTCAAGCACTCGTCCACATCCATCAACATAATCGCACGTGTTTGAATATTCAAATGAAACTTGCCGTCAACGCCACGAGGAGCTCTGCTTTCTTTGATTGGATTCAAGACAATGGATTCATTTCATTTAGACTCACAACACATGCACAGCAGCTCCTTTATTAACTGCAGGACCTACTGATCCAGTAACATCTACAAAAGGGCCGATCAGAGGGAGAGGAAAGAGTTAAGTGGGAAGAAATGGTGACAGATAAAGTGAAGTAAATGTAGGAGGAGAGTGAGGAAACCTATGGATATATAGATTTATATATAGAAACGCACGAGTCTTCGGATGGTATGGGAGCCTATTGAGGAATAATTGCCAGCAGTGGAAGAAAGACAGAGCCAGCCCCAGCTGACAATTACCATCACAGTTAATTTAGCTCAGTACAGTGAAAACAGACAGTCGTACAGGCCCAGTTAGCCTTGGGGGGAATAATACTGGCCGCCATGCTGCTGAAGCCTACACAGTGTCTCTAATTCAGAATCGGATCACATCACAACAAGGTGGTCATTTGTTTGCAAGCAGAGTGACACAGTGCGGGACAAATGAAGAGAGTTACGAACTGATGAGGGAAACAAACGCCTGCAGGCTATTTGGATCAATTTGTGCTGTTTTGAGAAGGAAATCTTTGCAGAGCTCAGCGTGATAGACTTGACCTGATTAATGGAGACATCAAAGAAAATTAATTCTTGGTCCTAAATTGGGGTAATTTTCTGTATATTATATATGTTACTCATTAACTCAATTCCAACTGGATGTTTCTTGCCAGGATGCATCATGGGAGTCATAGGTCACTTCATCGCGAAGTTGTTTATGTACTGTAGACAGACCACTGCGTGTACTGTTCGCGGATCAAACACTTCATTGAGAAACTAATTGGCAGATTAATCGATTGGGTAAACAATCATTAGCTGAAGCCCAAATATGGACGGCAGCAGTAAATATAATCACAGCAGGCCCGAGGGCGACGTATCATGACTTGAGCTTCGTCTGCTTTCTCTGCTGGCACTGATGGATGAATGGATTTGTGTGTGTGTGTGTGTGTGTGTGTGCACGCAGGATGACTCACACCAGTATCGTCCATTGTTTGAGCCAGACAAAAGCAGGCCGCCTCTCCGCTGGCGTTGATGACGAACCAAAGACGAGGAGGGAGGACACTCACATTAAGATAACGGCTCAGACGCACACATTCAGACACACACTCTCCCACAAACTTAAACAACGCGAGCTCCAGCACAGATTCAAGTATCTCCTCATGGATGAGTCTTTTAGTTGTCTCATGGCTCACACATTTATACACTTTTTTTTTCTTTTTTTTTTGGAGCGTGGCCCTCCGTCTGCACACTGCGCATCTCTCTGCGTTTGATCAGCGTTCAAGCAAACCGGAGGAGAGCTCCACAGAATGTGTTGTGTTTAGTCCGAGGGGTACAGAGGCCAGATATTGTGTAAAACAAAGTGGAGTTAAAACACACAGAAGCATCCCCAGATGTTTTTCTACAGTATGCTTTGCTGTGGGAGAAATCAATAACTGTGGGCTACGAAGTGGTTTTAGCTCGCTCTCTTGACCTTTCCATCTCAGCAGCAGCTACTGCGCTCCAGTTTATTCTCCTCCCCAAAAAAAACAGATTCCAGCTCAACTATATTTGGATTCAGACATTTTAGCTGGTTATCATGTAGAGATTGTAGAGTTGAATGTAGAAATCATAAGTAATATTACCTTATTTATCGCTTATTTATCCCTTTTCCTTTTGGTTTGGGTTTTTTTAAACTCCTTGTGTCAACTCAAGCTTGGCAATAGCAGCTGTTGTCGCTTAGGTGTGACTAAAAAACTGTTGACTGTATAGAGAATGGCTGAAGGTAATGTGTGGTTTATGGACACATTACGTGTAAAGCCAGTTTGACATTTAAACGTCACTATGTTGGTTGTGACCGTATTTGGATATGAAGGGAGGACGCAGCTCTGACCCGTCTACTTTAGTCTCATTTTTGAAACCCAGTTGCTTCTTCTATTTCTATATAAGGTCTATGAAAATAATCTTAAATGAAAATCTAACCTTTTTTTAAAAAATTACTTTTCTAACAATTATAGACTAAGATGAACCAAAGCAAGACTCTATATATTATGAAGAAATGGGACAAACTTCATGACGAGAACAAACCTAACATAATAATTTGCATGTATCAACATGTCCTCTCACACACGTGGTTTTTATAGCAAAATGGGTTTTTGTTGCGGAAAAGTAAAAGGTGATCTGAACTACAGCGGAAACTGAAAAGCTGTATTCCTGTTTCCTGGACAGGCAGCGGAGGAAATGATGTCAAGACCTGCTCACTTCCTGAATGAACTGTTTCAGTGGCCCATTTTTGGGCAAAGGACCCGTTGAGTCAGTGAATTAGTTAAAATATTGGTTTCTGTCAGTGTGAATAAAATGCACAGTTCATTAAGTCATTTGCACCTTCACATACTGAAAAGGTGGATCTGAGGCCAATCTATCTTTGTAGTACAAACCGACTTTATATCAGAGGTGCCAAATGCAATATCACCGATGGCCACTAGGCTCCAAAAATTCTGTCACCAATTGAAATTCAATTCAATTCAAAACTTCACAAATGAAATACTATAAATTTACTACTTCCCGCCTTTGTATCGGTGTCAGAGAATTATTCGTTATTAAGTATTAGGTCTCAAAGAAATGAATATTTGGGAGCGTGTCTGGTTTGATTGACAGGCCGGGTCTCCACAGACATCTCGTTAGACCCGCCCTCTGACTGCTCCACAGCTCCAGAAAACCAATACAGTGATGACCAAATATCAAACTCAAGGCTTCAAAATGCTATAGTCCACAAAGAAAATTCATAAATGTGTTAAGCAACATTTCCTCATGATCCATCTAATTTCAGTAAGTGATTAGGATCAATCTTCTGGGGACCATGGATAAGCTGCTATTGCTCGAACTGCTTGTGCAACCTTCCAGTAGCAACATTGCAAAAATGCCCAATGACAAACAGCACATGACAGATCACAGAAATCTGTGACATAATAAAATTACACAGCCAACAAAGGTGAATTTGAATGATCACTTATTTCTACAAAAGTGTAACAAATGTACATTTACAGTGTTTTTGCAGGAATGTGAATTGCTCACTTGAATGCATACCACTCACAGGTCTTAAAACAGCTTCGCTTCTGGGTGAGGAAGTATGACGTCTTTGTTGTTCAGGAGCATGTGTGCCCTTGCAGTGGCCTGGCTGAAAAGTGTGCTGCAGTAGGCTATTCTCACTTCGTCGCTGCCAGCAGCAGCACACACGCTGCCAATGTCAACAGACGGATCTTCATACAGGGAAAAGGAGGGGAGGACGAAGGTGAGGTAGAGGGGAAATTTGTATAAAAATTGGAGTAAACTTCCAACACTAAAGCTGAACAAGGAAGAGACTCACGGGGAGGAGGGGGGAGATCAGTGGTGCAGAGAAAATAAATGAAGGGGAATTATTAGATTACTCCTCCTTTCTCTGTCTTTATCTCTCTTACAAGGTTCGTCTCAGCTAAATGCTGTAATTTATGAGCTGTGGCATGTGTGTGTGTGTGTGTGTGTGTGTGTGTGTGTGTCATTTCCTAGCCTGACCAGCCCAGCCACCCAGAAGTGTGTCTTTCTTTGTGGTTGACGAGCCGGCGTGAGCGAAGCTTCCGCTGTGAGCTGCACTCAGTGACCGATCAACTCAAGCAGAAATCAACACACAAACACACACCATAATTAGAGACAGTAAAGGGACACGGGGCAGTGTCCGCAGAGCCTCCGCTGCTCACCGGAGCAGAAGTGAACACACACATACACACTTACTGTACGCACACACACACTGCAAGCCGTTGGAGGTCGATGGAAGTGTCCGCAGACAAGCAGTGGGAAGTAACACCTGATGTCTTTGTTGCCAGGCTCCCGCCTAGCGACTGTCAATGTGATAACCTGCAGTGACAAGCACGACCCTGTTGCCAGGCAACCCGAACTTCTGCGACAGCCAGTGGGAAAGTTCGGTGGAGAAAGTGAAAAACAGAAAAGGAGAGAAGTGATTCAGACTTTTATGAAAAGCAGAAAAAAGGGAACTACAACACTAAGAAGTACATAAAGGTCCGTGGACAGCTCATCAAAGCAGTCAGTGAAGCACAGCGACAGGCAGAACTGACATTTCAACCTGAGTGTGTCTTCATCAAACCTGCTGCAGCTGCTGCCTTCTCCTACTTTTACAGGCCTACTCCCCCTGCGTGCCAGCAGTCTTTTGATTTGCGAGGTGGCATGCTGTGCGAGGCGTGTTCCTAGTATACCGTGTGTGTAAACACACACATAAAAGAGCTCAGCACACGGCCTGGGGATCACATGAACTCTTGTACAAGGTACCGCTCTGTCTGTGGACATGTAGACCCTCCCTCAGCCTCCTCTGGTAATGATTAAACACACACACACACACACAGCAAGTCAGGCCAAGTCCATTTTATTTATACAATCTAATATCACAAATTTGCTTGAAGGGGTTTTACAATCTGTACAACACCCTCTCTTGTTGGACCCTTGATTCATATAAAAGAAAAACTCCCCAAAAAAAACATTCATAGGAAAAAAAATGGACAAACAGATTCCCACACACATACATGAACTGAACACGTCTTGTCCGAGCTCTACATGTATGTGATGTGTTGAGAGTGCGTGACTCCCTGTTTGCACCACTCTACACCATCATTGCATGCCCACAGTACACAACTGGCTGCAGGACTGTTCACAAAGCGTTTCATGTTATACACGACACCTCCAGGTTCTCATAAGACACAAGATTTATCTGTAGAGCTGATGAGAAATGTGCAGTATATCAAATGTTACTACAGCACAAAGTGATCCCCATTTACCTTAAAATAACAGCTGCAAAATGATTTTAATATCACACTGACTTGTAAAAGGCAGATTGGAGCCTCTTTTATTCCCCCACTCTGTGCCATTCAGCTAAACAGGGCTGATGGGGAACAATCATCTGATGGAAAAATGCTTTACTGACATCAACAGCTATGGGTTTTCAGCTCACTATAGGACAAAGCTAGCCTGGCATTCTCAATACAATACAGACATTATGGCAGAGTTGGAGAGAGTTTCCTCTTTAAAACATTAGAAAACAATGCAAATATTAATCACAATACCCTTGACCCCAAAGTGACTTCATCAAATTTCTTAGTTTGTCCAACCAACAAAATTCACAATATTCAGTTTAGTAAAACAATCTCCCATTAGAGAACCTGAAATGCTCCAAATTTAATCTATTATCAATAAATTCTATTGATACATCTATTCAATGGTCAACTAATTGTAACTGACGCATTTTTAAATTATCACTTTCAGCAGAAATTATGTTATATTAAATCATATTTTCAAAAATAGATATTCATGCCCAGACATTTCTATAATTTTTTTTGTAAAAGCTGCAAAATATGTTGCAGCTGATATGATATTAATGATATTACTCACTTGATCTCAGCTGTGTTAACCATTCAGACTGCTGGGGTTTGACTACAGTTGTAACTATGGCTCATCCTATTAACCCAGTACCACCCCATAATACTGCAGCATCTACAGATTACCCACGAGCATGTACACTGTAAAAACCCTTTTCAAAATCACTAACTACATGAAGAGAAATTTAACCATTACTCCCCAAAGAAGCTCCACAACAGGTTTTCATCACTTTTTATTTAATATTTGAATGTTCGTTTGAACGTGGGGTGAAAAGTTTGTTTATTTGAATGAATTATGAGCCATTCAACATATGTTTAAACTTATTTTTTTGAAAACTGACAGCCCTGCTGGTTAGAAAATCCACTGATCCTGTGATCTGATGGAGTCAAAACAGATCAGCCTTTGATTCTTTCACCTGGTCCTCAAACAGCACCGAGACTCTAGAGGACACAGTCTTATTCAGAGTGTCTAGACTTCTGCAGGTAACACTTCCTAAAAAAAAATCATCTCACTTTCTTTTATATTTGGTGCTTTTTTGAAGCACTCCCATCATTTCCGACAAAGTTCAGAAAGTCTCCCTGTATGGTAGACGGTACTTTTGTACCTGAGACGTGACCATCGAGCAGATCCAGGATACACTGTGCAGATTTATTTTTAGAAGTCCAGTGTCTAGACCTGGTTGCTCAGCCTGTTGTCATGGTGAAAAAGTTGCACACCACCTTTTATAACAATGTATGGCTAAAGTAAAAAAAGATTTAGTGTCAGTACTGTACACCACCACGTGCCGGAGGCCTGAATAGAACACGTTACGTATTAGCTGACGAAGCCAGGACCACATTTGCACTTTTGTACTCGAGTGTGAAGATAGTCGCTGACATTTTTGGAACGAAACAAGTCAGTGAACCCAAAGTGCCTCATAATGGGCAGGCATGATTCAGGAGGTGAGGCAGCGGCAGTGCTTACACCCCTAAATATAACTGTTAGTGTCCAAACTCGTTGAGTATTGGCAGCGTGTGAATATTTGTGATGTGTGAGTCAGAGTGAATTTGGCTGGTGAGTGTCATACACCCACGAGATCCAGCCATCGCTGTGGACTCGAAATGATGCTGAGTTTCAGGGTGGTAGACATGAAAGTTGAATCATGGCCGTCAAACAGAAGTTGTTCAAACACGTCCCCCTTTCTCTGTTACGTATTTATTGAGTACACAAACACATACCACTAACACAAGTTTACATCCAACCTAAAGAGGGAACTTCTGAACTAAAAGAAGAAAACAATATCTAGTA
Organism: Pseudochromis fuscus; assembly: GCA_900323345.1. Lineage (NCBI taxonomy): Eukaryota > Metazoa > Chordata > Actinopteri > Pseudochromidae > Pseudochromis > Pseudochromis fuscus. The sequence continues at coordinate 14,828 of OOFC01033038.1, read as the reverse complement.
AGATGTCACTTATCTGGATAATTTCCTTCATCAACATTGTGAAGGAGGGTTTACTTGCAGGAGGCTGGACAGGTCATCGCAGTACTAATACACACTTCAATAAAGAGACATTTAAACAATATTAATTGGATGTATGTTGGAAGTGTTTCGGTGGACAGACTCCAGTGATGACGTGGCAGGGCGATGTGACGTCCAGTATAAAGGCTTTACGTAGGAGTCTGGACACTGATGGTGGTGGAGCAGAAGGATGAGGGACTTATATGAGGCTGTTGATGATCAATATGAGGTGGAGATGCGGAGGAGGAGGGTTGTGACTGAAAGGCAGACTGACACTGGTGCTGATTGGACAGGAGAATGTGGGCCAGTCAAGTAGCCCAGTATTAGTGGACCTGTTAGTGAAAGAGGTAGTGTTGTAGTCCGACCGTACCAACCGAGACCAAGACATTATCGAGACTAGAGAGTATCGAGGTCAACACAAGACCAAGACTGTACAGAAAAATCACAACAACATAGAGCCAATTGACCAGTATCTTGGTTTTTTTATATATATTAAGTTTGCTTTTACATAAATGCAACAGCAAAAAAAACAAATTTTACTAGTATCTGCTAGCAGAGGGTATGTCACTCTGGGTATCGCAAAAACCACATGACATCAGGAAGACAGTTCTCACTTATCCCAGTAGTGCTGGCCTAGTCTTGACGGGTCTTAATCCAAAAACCCAAGTCCACCCTGTCCGAGGGCGAGACAAGACCGAGTAAAAATACCTTTGATTCCAGGGCGACACCAAGACCCTTAAAAAGTGGTCTTAAGACCAATCTCAAAACCAAGACCGATCTCGAGTACTACACTAGAAAGAGGACAGATTTTCCTTAATGAACTTAATGAACATACAACTCAGTGTGACTTTCATCTGAATCTATAGTCAGTCTGCCAGCTGATTGGAGGAGGACACTGAGATACTCTCTCACACAGGTATTCCTGATCGTTCCCGCCTCACTTCCTCTTCTATGATTTCACTGATTTATACCATGAGCTGAGAAACATGATTTGATATCCAGCCTCATAGAAGCTGTTGAATGTGCCGCGTTTCAAGGCCAACAGAAAAAGAAAAGACAAGCACAATTATGCTGAGAGGAGAGCTCAGTTAATTCATCTATTCACCAGTATTGTTGCAAACATATCAGTTCACTGTAACACTGGGTGTATTATACGTCCTAGCTTTGAAGTTGGCTAACAAACCAACAGTTAAAAGTGAATTAATAAGCACAAAACAATTGGCCGGTGTGTAAATTATTTAGACTGTCTTCATTATTTTCCCACTGCAGCAGGTTAACTACTCTGAGGTCTTTCATCTTATAGTAGATCCAACACTGCTTGTTTTCCCCCTTCATCTCCTCTGCACCTGCTCTTTCTCTTCACATTACTGTTTCTTTTGTAGCTGTGCATAACAAAGACATGCTCATGAAGAAGAATACATACTAAAAGGAAATACACAATGGCCTCTTGATAAATACTGTTTGGTACGAGCCATCACGTTGAGTGCAGTTAAATTGACCAATATAATATATCATTATCTATTAAAAAAAACGTCCTTCAATAGTAAAGATGCTTAAAAAGAAAGAGTTACAGGCACTGGTTTAACATTGAAAAAGTAGCTCCACAGGAAGTGGTGAAACAACTTTCTTTCTTCTCTATTGAGAAGTATTTAAGCTTTTCTGTTGCCCCATTCTGACTTTTCATTCATTCATTACACTAGTGCGACACTTTATTTTGACAGATCTGTCACCCATCCAGCCACCATCAATGTTCACTTCCTCTATATTCAAGTCTACATCAGTGCAGCTGAACTAATAAAGGTTTTGTGATGACATATCTGTCCGCTTCAGTTGGTCAGATGACTTCTGTGACACAGTGGTCACATTTTTTCCCAAACACCCACATGGCTGTGCGTATACATGTGAATGGGGATTGTGCGATTGGCTACAATATAACACTGCTGTGACATTAAAAAGCCAAATGAATGCACACATCAAAACACACAGGTGGTTTTTCATGTTTCACTCGTGTGCCATCGCTCGTGTTTCCCAGCGGACTCCTGCTGACATTTTGATCCTCTCTCTCCCCGTGTCCCACTGTGAGGGCACATAACAGAAAGAGTAATGCAGAGGGGGTGTAGGAGACATCTATCTATCTATCTATCTATCTATCTATCTATCTATCTATCTATGTAGTCAATGCTCCATTGTTCCACTGAGTTGTGATGCAGCAGGGCAGACAGTTCACTGCCACATGTCTAACTTCGTACCATGATGTTTTCAGCACAAGGGCACTTAACGATGAAGGTGTAGGAAGATTTTTTTCCCCCCGTAAATTTCATTTTCTCAGTGTTAAGCTTGAAAAATAGGATATTTTTCAACAAGCAAAACTCTTGCTTGAGTGTCAACGTGTCTTACCCCAAACCAGCGTTAAAATGAGATTTGTAGTGAAGCGTTGAATTTCTATTACGGAGTCTTTATGACTCCCCGAGGTAACAATGTGTATTACTGCTCTTTTATGACAATAATAGCATGCTTAATGAGATCAGATATGATGCACACTCTATAAGGCCCGATACTCTTCAGCTAAGAGTCACACTTTCATTAAATATGTACCTTTTTTGACATTGAGCCATGAGTGAAATGCCAATACAATATATATGATAATTACAGCGTGTGGGCTGGAACATCCCTCACCTATTTAAAGTCATTCATTATCCATCTCCCCAGGTTTTATATCTGTGTATCTGCATGTGTGTGTGTGTGTGTGTGTGTGTGTGTGCTGGTAAATGCTTCACTTAATGTAATCTGCACGAAATGCAGACATAATGGTTCAGTCTGGCCTCTACCCTACCCTGTGGATGAGTGGATGTTACAACAGTGTCTGCGTGTGTGTGTGTGTGTGTGTGTGTGTGTGTGTGTGTGTGTCAGAGCCTCCATGGCTGCACTTCAGACACGAGGCCCACAAACAAAGGACCATTCATCGTGCCATTGAGGCGATCGCGAGGCCTCAGTTGGAGACATTGGGGCTGACACCGAGATTGGCGGCACCGGGCGCCACAATAGCTACATTATTCGGTGTCACAGCACAACTACGCAACATGTCTCGAAAGAATGACTCAAGGCTCCGACTCTGAATGCTAAAAACACACACACACACACACATTAAACAGCATGCGCGAGTGTGGGATGTGTTTGTGAATCAGCGACGCGTGCGATGCAAACTCGTAGAAACAAAGTGAGACATTGCCATTCTGAAAGTGTCTGGCAGTCGTGATCTCCACACTCGCTTCTCTTCTAGGCGTTTAGGAGCCATGTTGTCATGGTAACTGCATACTTCCCTTCCAACTCAAGGTGATCGGCTTGGTTCTTTGCACTGCTTCGCAAACGCTCGTGGTTATTATATGGTGCACTATCTGCAGCCCCAATGTGTTTCTGGTGTGTTTTCTCACAAACATGTTCGGGGAAAATGCAGCAACTACCAAAGTTCGTTTCCTCAAACAAAGAGGAGGCTCACGTGCGCGCTCCATCCAACAAATACATCCACATACAACTGATGTTGTGATGAATAACTGCCATCGACTGTAAAGCCTCAACAAATCTGAGGAACATCTCGTCTAAAACTCAACTTATTGACAAACCTTTTAGACAATCAGATGAACTTGATTGATTTTTTTCTAACTGATTGGCATATTATTGATAGTCACACAGAGCTGGTTATGGTGAGACATTATTGGACTTGATTGTGCATCATCATTCGTGTCTCCCCGAGACAGACTGATTAAGTTATTGATCGGTCGCTACGGAGCATCAACATTGTGGCGAGCATCTCCTCTGGCGTGTGCTTTGTCCTCTTCTAAAGGCCGCAGCTCTAAATTATTCATGAAACCCGCAGCGCATACATGTGCATTTTACCATACAGGTCTAAACGTGCTGAGATGGAGGGGAGGAGGTGTGAAAGTGAAGGGAAAACACACAGAGAATGAGGGAATGTAAAGAAATGAAAAACAAAGACGAGCAGACACGAGCAGGTGTGATTCAGAAATGATTTCACTCCCCGTGCTGCTTTAATCCCTCTTTTTTCCTCTGTGTGTATTTACAGTGCAGTCGAACTTGTGTGGAGAGTGACTGCCTGGCAAGCAATTAAGCTCCAGTTTGTCTTAACACTCACTTCAGAGCCAAGGGAAACACCAAAGTGTCAGAATTAACATACAGGTGTAAAAACCTGTTTGGCCCTTTGTTATGACAGAGCCACAGGCTTGGCTGATATATCCATGTTAACACACACGTATCGTACACAGCAGAGCTCGCTAACACAGGCGAAGCTCTATTTGAGTGTACATTTAAGAAAAACCTTTTAAAGTGAGCTAAGCCAACTTTTTTTTGAACAGGAGGTAAATAAAGTGCAGTTTTTTTAATGAACTAGAAACTGTGTTTACTTCAAATTGCTGCCACTGATAGTTTGAAGGTTTTTGTAGCTTATGTAAGAAATCAGCCATTAGTTTTTGGTAAAGTAACAATGTATTTCTTTAGAGACAATCAGATTGAAGTTGTTCAGGGTTCCTACAATGGGTGAACCTGTGGGAGTTTTAAATAGTCCCTATGCTGGATATGGACCCACCATTTATAAGATCATTGAAAGAAAAGGTAATGAAGAGATGGGATGTGGTTTAGTCTCTGATAAACATTTAGAAGATGAGTTGTTGTATTTTATTGTAATTCAAAATAAAATGTTGCCCAAATTGCCCACAGGATACTGCAGTTTCTATACTTTCAAAGATTTTAAAACAGTTTTTCATAACTGTAGATGACATAATTTTACTGTAATTATTTAACTAAAATACTTGAACACCATAAAAGACGTATAAATGTAATATAAAATGCTTTGGGAAATGTGTTGATGAAATCTAAAGTCACACTTTGTGGTAAATGGGTTAAAACATGCAATAGCACTGATCTACTCTGACAATCATTTTAATTCACTTTCCTTTAATTAGACTTTGAAACTTTTGGTAGGAAGTTACACACAGATGTAATCTCAGAGACGGAGCCTCAGCATTTCCCACATGTGAGACATGTGGGACATTGAGGAGACAGACAGTCAGACTAGTATGTTTGGGATGTTGGTGATGAGTTTAGAGATGCTGCGTTTTGGAGGTTGGGTTTCAGGTAGTTATGAGGTTAAGGGGAAGACCAGACAAGGAAGGAGGGAAGATTGAATTATGTGCAACGTTAGATTTAGATGAGAGAACTTTTTTAATTGACAGAGACAGACACGATGGATATCTTCAGACAGTAAGCTGATCTACACTATCTACATTATCTTTGGAGCTCCTGTGTGTGTTTGGGTCTGTCTCCTCGCATTAACACCCCTCTCCTGCCCCAAGGCCTTTCTGCTGACAAGCAAAGCAAGAGGAGCAAAAACAAAACTGTGAAGCACAATGTGGGAGACACGCTGGATGAACTGTTAACTTCCTCAACCCACCCCCATTCGTCTCACACACACAAAACACACTTCTGCACTCTGCTCTTTGTCTCCTATCTTTTACTCTCATCCTCCTCCTCCTCACCCTCCCCTATTCCTCACCGCCTCCCTCTATTCAGCCTCTTTCCTCTCAGTCATTGCCTTTGACCTCGGCACCAATATAAAAGCTAACCTTACACGTCAGAGGAAGGTCACTTGCACACAGGGGGGTGGGTCAAGGAGAGGTTGCCTTCGTGCCCCGGGGCGCTGCCTCTGTCCCAAAGGACTTGAGGGGGGCGGGTGCAGTGTGACAAGGACGAGATGGAGGGTGGAGGTTGGATGGAGGGGGGGGTCCCACTTGACCTCTGGGGGGTTGTAGATGTTCATCTACAGACGTATATCCAGCTGTATTCATCCAATGGCTGAGCTTGAAAGAGATTTTTTATAGTGACTGAGCTGAATATGGGAGTAAAATTCACAGTATCAGTCAGATATTGAAAGAAATGTCTGAGTTTGAGGCAAAAATGGCAACAAAAAAAAACTGTACTGAGATTTGGTCTGATTTAGAAGATGAATTCTCACAAAATCAGAACGTTAGCAGTCTACAAGGAGTAGATATGGTTACTATATTTGTCTTTAATGTTTTGTAATTTGCATTAGATAAAAAATAATTTTCATTAAGTGTGCATGTGTGTGCACATGTGTCTGTCCACTGATTGTCTGCCTCCTACAAACTGATCTGTCTTCCTCAGAGGAGGGTGACAGGTCCCTCTGTGTCTCACAATAGAAAGACAACCCCCTCACACACACACACACACACACACACACACACACACACACAGTCACACTTACCATGCAGCCAGATGGGCTTGTGTCCCCCATCGCCAGACAAATTAAGTTTGGGCCCCCAGATTAATATTCAGGCAAAGCACTGGCTCTATATAATTGAATCATGGTGCCATGAGTGTACAACAGGGGCTACTTTAGATGCAGCCACCATGTGCGCATGTATACACACACACACACACACACCAACATCAACACTTGGCTGCCAGCTGCACTTGGTATCCTGTCTGCTGATTGGAGACAAGTCTTGAATACAGAATCATACTTCTCTTTGTGCCACACAGTATTTTTTAGTGGATTTTACCTTTAAATAAAACAAAAGAAAAAAACAAAAAAAGAGCATTCAAGATTCAAGCAGAGACACACGTCATTTATTTATTTTTACACCCACTTGATACAATATGTTGATATTAACTAAAATATAGGCTTAAAAAACATTCAAGTGATTTATCCAGCCATACAGGTGATACTGCTTTTCAATCCTATTTATTTATATCACTATAAATGACTAGTATAATATTTTACAGGGTAGTAATGATTTTTGTAGGACATATCTTAAATCTAACATCTTGTTTATGTCCATGTGCTAAAGCTATATTACATTGTTTTATGTTTTTATAACTGAATGACAACCCCAGCAAATCCAAAGCCACATCACTTCTTCTGTGGTGTATGAATAAACTTGTGTTGAGGCCCAAAACAGGCTGTGAACTCAGGCCTGATTGCTGCTGTTCATCTTTATTAGACAGGGAAGCAGCTGGCTGGGAGGACTGCAATTATGTGACTCGCAGCTCCAGTTAATGTCCCTTCATGAATCCTGCAGTCCTGCCACCTTACGTCCAAAAAATTAAAACCAAAGGGAAAAAAAAAATCCCTTGAACCTGTGCTGTGTTCACATATGCTGTGTATAGCAAGATATAGGTAAAAAGAATCAAATATTTAGGTTTCCTTTTGATTAGGATTTCTTTTTGATTAAAAATGCCTTTTGTATGAAAGCTTCATATTGTTT
>OOFC01033032.1:0-10321 GCA_900323345.1 Pseudochromis fuscus | reverse complement strand
GTTTCTAGCTTCATTTGTTTTTTTATGATGCAAGTTTCAAAGATGGATTTTTTCATATTCTGGATCATATTATCTGAAATTATTCCTTTATCCGGATCAATCTTTGATATATTGTAGACCATGTTAGAAACTTGTCCTGTATTTTTTTTCAAAGTGTCTTGACCATTTTTGGTGAAGTCACATATGGTCCTATCTCCCAATGTTAAAGAATCCTTCAAAAAATTCCTGGATCCAGACGGTGATCCGGATCACTTCCAAAATCTAATCATTTGTTCCTTATCCCCATCTGGACAATCCCTGAAAATTTCATCAAAATCCGTCTGTAACTTTTAGAGTTATTTTGGAAACCAACAGACAGACAAACCCCGACAAAAACATAACCTCCTTGGCGGAGGTAAACATCTCAACAACTTTTGGATGCCTGAGTTTGTACAGATGTCATGATTCCCAGAGGACGCTGCCTCTGGTGGTTATTGGAGATACAATTTTTGGTCACATATTGAATGGACTTTGATGATGACTTAAAGTCCACCTGAAATGAAACATGTCTTTTTAATTCTTTTAGACCACAGTGTTGGTTGTATTGATCACTGACAGAAAAAAAGCACTAATGTATTTATTTGTATGTCAGAGCTCAGTCGCATTTATTTCTTGGTTAAAAAACAAAACATACCGTATTTTCCGGGCTATAAGCCGCTACTTTTTCCGACGCTTTGAACTTAAACATCGGTGTGGCTCATGTATCGGCGGCACTAAGCTCGTTAGCTTTTTACAAGCTAGCAAGCTCCGTGCCGTCGATACATTTAGCCTCGTCACATCAGACCCGGTCAGAGTGGACCACATGAAACTGTTGGAATAAATTCAACAGGTTCACCTTATAGACAGGTGCGCTCAATAGTCCGGAAAATACGGTAATTTTTATTATCTTGCCTACAACAAATTCAGCTAACAGTATCAATCCAGCCATCTGTCAATCAATCTGTTGTTAGCAGCACAGTTCAGTTCAGAGTTCAGCTGTAGTAATAATCAGTAGTTTGTTGGAACAGTATCATTAGTCATGTACAATTTATATTTGTACATAGACTGTAAATAGAAATGGATGAAACAAGTGTGACGTCATTTGTGGCCTGAAGTCAAAAGATCAACATAATTACATCACCATGTTGGTTTTTTGGAGCCAGAAGTGACCATATTTGGATATGAAGGGAGGAGAGAAGAGGCGGGTCTGAGCCTTGAAGCTGAGGACACTGCTCAACGTGTATGAGACTGGACTTCAGCTTCACTCTCATTGGAGACCAGGCTTGTTGATGCGGCTAACCACACCTCCAAATATTCATTTTTTGAAGAGGCTATGCTAAAACATTCAACATGGTAAATTTGAACATCAGCATGTTAGCATCGTTAGCACCGTATTTTGTTGTGTGGGGTTTGTTTTCAAGCATCCCAGTAGCTTCTGCTTCATCCACCTCAGTACAAACCCACTGTTACATCCCTCCCAGTGTCCAGATTGGCTCAGTATCGACTGTGATCGATACCTTTTGTTACTTTGTGATTCTCTGACCGCTGCCTGTTGCTGATGCCTGTTTTGGCCTGATCCTCTCTGTTCTTGGCTTTTTGGACTGTTTCTGGTTTCTACCAGACTGTGACATCACCTGTTGGTTTGTGGACTCAAGGAGCCTGGAGTTTAGCATCGGACTGCCGCCATGCTGCAGCCAGAAGTGACCATATTTGGATATGAAGGGAGGAGTCAGGAGGCGGGTCTGAGCCTTGATCCATGAGATGTGAGTTCACGTCTAATCTCAATGGAGACCAGACCTGTCAATCAAAGTAATCACGCCCCTAAATCTTCCTCCTTTTGAAGATTTTTTGGAGTCAGCATCTAGTTGCAGGTCAGGGGTGTTACACTTTTTGCATTTCCACATTGGCCTAATTTTTTCATCTGTTTCTCCCCATTATCTGTGGTTTCATCCTTTTACTCCAAGTTTCTGATCCCTGGGTTTAACACACTTCTTCTTCTCTGATACCCGAAAGCAGAGCCTCACAGAGCTGCCAGCGTGGATGAAGCCTTTTCTTTGTTATATCCCAAATAATTAAGGTAAATACTAAACACACAGTATATGAGGCATGGCAGCACTAATGAAACAGCTATTGAGACGACTCATTCTCAAGCTGAAAAGAAATGCTCTCAGGTGCATTAAACATGTACTGGCGATGCAGTATGTTTACAGTACATTTGTAGTCCTTAAATACTTTAAAGTGCTCTAAAGGATTCTACTGAAAAGTGCTTTCACCACTTGTGTAATCACTTTCACCGGGTTATGTTTTTGCCTGCGTTGGTTTGTTTGTTTGATAGCAACGTTATAACTTCTGAACACATCGTGATGATTTTTCATTTTTCATTTTTCTTTACCTTGAGTGTTACCTAAAGTAAATAAAACATCTGAAATCCCAATACTTATATAAAATGTTTTAACATGATAGTGCTACTGTTTTACCACAAGAGGGCAACAGTGATCTGTACAGCTGGAGGATTGTACCAAGGCAGGAGTTTGCATGTGTGCTTTATACTTAAAATATACTTTATTATGCTCAGAAATATGCTGAAACATAAACATGTTATTCTTAGTATTAAACAAGTTCATCTTTGTACTTAAATTTATAATCTGTTAACTAACTAAAACCTATAATCTGATATAAATATGCAATTTATGATCTATGGCAGTGGTCCCCAACCACCTGGCCGGGGCCCGGTACCGGTCCGTGAGACATTTGTTACCGGGCCGCGCACAAAGAATTAATGATTTATATAAATGCCGTTGTATTGATCGGTATAGTCTGAAAGACGTTTTATTTTGAAAAACGACCGGATTCTCTCTGCTTGTCTCGGTCACGTGATCAGACACGTTAGCCAAACAAATAAGTCCGCAAGCTAGCAATAATGAGTAAAAGAAACCAAACGTCTTTTAAGAGCTTCTTCGCAAAGGGGAAACATTTGTTGTTGTTGTTTTATGCCGGTCGTGTTATTTTATTTTTGCTAAGGCCGGTCCGTGAAAATAATGCCGACATCAAACCGGTCCGTGGTGCAAAAAAGGTTGGAGACCACCACAGACTAGTCTATGGGGACCACTGATCTATGGTATAAAACAGTCACTTTATATTAGCATGTAATGAACACATGCTAAGTTATACTTATAAACCAGTTATAAATATAAACCAGGATTTTAACACAATTTAAAGTTAGTATTAACTTGTACTCACTCTGCTCAAACTTGAATGTAAAATAAAAAAAATAAGAGTATACAAGATGTTACCACTTTTATTTCCTAGTGTATTCTGATCAATTACTAGTAAAAAGCACACAATAAATATTCAAACAGCCAAATATGCATAAATGTATAAGAATACTGATGTTATTCTTCATTTTTGAGTCATATCAATAATATTATGTAACTTTTTTTATTTACACATGTTAATATCTTTTCCTCTGACTCATTTCAGGCCCTTTCTCACACAGACGCTGCTCTTACCTGACACTAAAAAGCTCCACAATAACAGTACAGCAGAGTATTCACAGGACAGGGTTTACCAAAAACCTTGACAGTCTTTGAACTTCACTTAACAGCCTTTCCACAGATTTTCTGCATATTATGCAACAGTTCTTTGACAGAGTCTGTGGTGGTTTTTTTCCTCTTGTTTTGGAGATCTTGACATTCAAAGCAGCTCTCGACAATCTGACCCCGGACGTGTGCGCTTCCATAAAAGTACTTTCAGTGAGTGAAGACTTGAAAGTGGACGTGGACGGGGGCCACCGTCAGAGATTGTTGAGGAAGTGGTCCGGGGCTGTCGCTGTCAGGTTGTCTCTCAAACTGAAGGACACGAGAAGTAGCAGACTCCTTGGAGAAAGATGTTTCTGGATGCTGACAGACAGGAATTTAAAGAGCATATTACTGTGCTTTGTTCTCTGCACACTTCAGGACAGTTGTGCTACACAGTTAGCTTTAGTTAAGTCCACTTAATTTACTGATGGCAAGGAGAATTTAATATATTTTGTATTATATGAGTAAGCTAAGAATAAGTATAGATGTCATGAAAAGGAACAGGATGTTGTCAATGTCCTACCAGTTCATCTCCAATCCTAAAATGATGAGAAAACATCCACAGCCCTGTCTCTTTTTAAGGGATGTGATCCTTCAGTTCAATGTCTCCTCAGTGTTAAAAAAAATAAAGAATACAAGCACTGTACACTAGATTCAAGGTTTTCAAACAACAGTCCAATGACATTTCCACATTATCTACTTGATTATCTACAGAGTCTAAAAGATGAGTCACAGCGACCTCACCTCATCATGAGATCAGGCCTGTCAGTCAAACCAGCCACGCCCCCAAATATACCTCTTTGTGAGGCCTAATATTGTAGACCAGGGGTCCCCAACCTTTTTTGCACCACGAACTGGTTTAATGTTGGCGTTATTTTCACAGACCGGCCTTCAAAACAAAAATAAAATAACACGACCGGCATAGAAAACGAATGTGTCCCCATTGTTTGTTTTTCACTCATTTAGTTTGTGGACTTATTTTTTTGGTTAACGTATCTGATCACGTGACCGAGACAAACGTATTGACATGTCAGGAAGCACAGACGAAAGTTAAGTCGGAAAGAAGTTGCTCATTTTTCAAAATAAAAGTTAAATAGAAGTTAAATTAATTAATTCTTTCTGTGTGGCTCGGTAACAAATCCCTCACAGACTGGTACCAGCACCGGCCTGGTGGTTGGGCACCACTGTTGTAGACTAGATATACAACCTGGACCTGGTTACAAGGTTTGAAAATGCTCATGCTGCTGTAACTCTCTCGCTCTCACTGTCCCTTTCTCTAACCTGTCCTTTGTCCTTTGTGTCTGTTCTTGTCTCGACTCTCTCGACCATTACCTCCATCTTGGTGGTGTTGACTTTCAGGCGTCCATCACCTTTTGCCATTTCTGCAGCAACTCCACATCCCAAGGCATCTGCAAACAACAGTTCCCAGGACAGACCTTCTCTAAACTCTTCACTGACGACATCAAGCACAACAATGTGTCCTACAACTGTCCTCGCTCTCTGCCTTAACCGTCCTGTTTCCAGTTTCTGTGGGACAGTCTGAACTAAATCTCGAGATCATACAAAGGTGAAGATCCCTGTTCATCTCCAGATGTTTCTCTTGTTGCTGTTTGATGGTAAAAACAGCTTCTGTTGTTCCTTCAGAGCTCAAACCGAACTGTCGATGTTGAGAAGTGTGCAGAGTATCTTTTCATTGATCCTTTCAACATTTTTCAAAGCATGTTCCCACAGCTTAACGGTCTGTGATTTCCACACTCCATAGGGTCTCCTGGTTATTATTTCAATCAGCTCATTCAGTTGGAATTTTCTGTCACAAGAAGCAGGAAGTAGGACCCAGACGCAGATTTCTCAAAAACACAAGTTCATGAATAAATAAAAGCAGACTCAGGACGCTGCACTACAAGGCAGGGAAAAACCAAAACAAAACCAAAAACCATCAAAAGGAAACAAAAAATCCAAAACTACAAAAAAACTCCAAATACAAAAAAGCCGGCAAAACTCAGGAGCAGGAAACTGAAGACAAACAAACTGACAAAGACAAGACAGAGGTCGTTCTTCAATATGCGTACTTGTCCGTACTTACGTTCTCGTGTACTCGTGAAACGTCATCAGTTGGAGACCGAGTACTGTTTCAATTCAAAGTACCCATCTGCTCGATAACACATGAAATACCCGGATGTGTTCCCGATCCTCCTTCATTATCGAGCCTGCATCAGACCAGACTTGTGTGGACTTGGGGAAGCCAAATAACCTATAATGCATTTCGAAACAGCGAGCGGAGATGTGACGTCATCAAGTACGCTAGTGTTCCAATCGCACTTTAGCCTCGGTGCGTTCTCGCCTTCCCACAAGTCCGTACTTCAGAGTCCGACTTGCAGGTACATTCTCACCAAGTACTCGAGTACAAGTTTGCGTACTTTGAATTGACAAACGGCCAGAAGCAGGGGGTATTTGTGAAGACACAGGTGAGCACAGGAGTGAGACAAGTGAGGTACATCAGGTCAGCAATAACACAGGAGGGAAGAATAACAAAGACAGGAAGTCGACTGAACAAAACCAAGAATTTACCAAAATAAGACAGGAAGTGGACAAGGTGACACAATCAAGACAGGGGAGACACAGACACTGAACCAAAGGAGTAAATTCACACCTCGGGAACATTTAATACAAGAACACAAAACTAGAACCAAGGCCATAAAAACAAGATCACAAAATCCACATGACACTCTCTGCACTGAAGTCAATGGTAATGTCTGAATACAGCATCAGCCCCATACAGTCATCTGTCCATCTTCTGGTCATCCAATGAATGGCAAAATGAGTTTCTACAAAGAGGTGGTTAATGACATCCATTGTACTTGTGAATACATCAAAAACAGCACACTTCAGCTGATTGTTCATAAGTGCACATGGAAGTCTACAATGTAAACTCACATTAGGTCTACTTCAGTGTGTTATTTTTAGCCTGAGTTCCCAGTGATTCACCCTTTTGTTTGAGTCAGTGGATGTAAAATGATCATGGTTGGCATTTCCTCCTCAGTTGTACCATTTAACAACAGCTTCTCCGAGCACATTACTTCCTGTCTAAACAGCCTCTTGGAGATGGTGCAAGAGATGGGCGAGAGAGAGAGAGTAATAGGGGGGGAAGCAAAGCCTTTATCCTCCATGGACAATATATCTGCGGCCATGAAGCAAGGCTGTGACCAGTGGCAGATTAATGTCTGTGTGAAAGTGTCTTCATTGAGTCTGAGTGCTCCTCCGTTAGAGGACAGGTTATAAAAAAGTGGAGACGTAAGAAGCGAAGCCAAAAGCCGATCATGAAGGTAACGACATACAAGAGTCTCAGCAATGTGGGACAACGTAGATGTTGCGAGATGAGGGCAGAGTTTACGATCAGCTGTCTCGCTACAGGTCGCTCGTATCTCCCGCCCGGTTGTGCAGCTCTACATAGAAGTGGCATGGATGTGTTTTCTCCTGTTGGTAAGACTGATTCACAAGTTGCTGTCAGAGCAGAATTTGAATGAGTGAGATAAGGCAACAGAGAAAAATGCAACACAATGGCCCCTCAGTGCCGTTAGATAACAAATGTATCTTTTTTATTTTTAGACGTGCTGTGGAGCGAAAAAAAAAAAAAAAAAGGCAAAGACGACCCTTATAAAGAATAGTCCCCATTGGAGATATGAAACCCAATTTATTCACAGTTCTTTAGCTCGGCACAGTAAAAGATTGACAACAGAGTGATTTGCCACATCTGTTAATCTTCCTAAATGAGCAAGTCGTCAGATCTTTGCTACGGCCCCTGCACTGAATAATTTACAATACCGCACTTCACTTTTTTTTTTTTCCTCCCAGTTTTGTCTTTTTTTTCCTGCTGTCAACTGCGTGAAGCCCAAATCATTGCTACTGTATCACTGAGGCACTGCTGCGTTTTCCTTCCTATAGAGCTCATTAAAAGCAGCCTTTTGGGAATGTGTGAAAAAAGAAACTATGAGAAAAAGGAACATTTATTTAGCCGTTTAAGCCACGGTCCACATCCTGACAATAAAGCCACGGATTTAACTGTGATAACTCTTCCAGTAAGTGCATATGTTCCTCTATGAAGACCTTATTGCACCAATTAAAGTAATCATCTTTTTCTGCAGAACATTTCATTGTCCACCATAAATAGACATTTTATCTGCATGTGGGATATGACTGATGACCACGGGAGCATCTGAGGAAATTTCAGTCTAGGAAATGGTTCCTTTTGAACAATCTCTGCTGTTTATCACAACACCATTTCTTGCCTCCAACGCTCTCATTTTTTTCATTCCCAGATATAATGATTTTAATATTCTATTGACTGTGTCTTTGCTGGTCTGCTGAGCAGGAAGCAGACGTTTCCATCAGCAGAGCTGCGCCTGGCATTCATCATCAAAGGTCTGCCCAGGAAACAGACAGCTTTATACTCATCTGCATCTGCTTGATATGCCAACTGGGTGAACATCCACATCATCCTACCCACACTGTTATTTCTGATTAGCATATAATGCATCAATTACTTCACTTTCACTAAACAGAAAAGCTACCACAAGTTTTGTTTCCAAGGCAACTATGAAGAGCGCTGGCGGCAGGAGTAAATTAGTTTGGCAGTGAAAGTTGTATTTCGATGGCAAGAGCCAAATGTGGGGCAACAATTGTTGTCCGTCACAGCTGATCCCAACATATGGAAAGTGATAAGGGAGCGCGCTGGGGACTGAGCGGTTTAACTAAGCAAAAAGAGGTAGATAAACACACACTGACACAGACAAGGGGGTGTAAAGACACTAAATACTGAGTGTGGTGGAAAATGCAAAATGTTCAAACTAAAAGTCTAAAACTCAAACAGAAACACAATTACACCTCACGACTGTCTGAGGTGCCATCTTGACATTTCCACATTTAAAAATGTCACCAACTTTATTACATTACATCATGCCACTTTAGCAGCTAAAAAATAGATGCGTCTTGCAACTGTCTTCACAAATGCACATTCTGTATGTAATTACCGTATATAATTGCTTCCTATACGGTACATTGTACCTGTTCCAGGCTGAGACAGACGTCTAATTATCTCAACTCTGGCATGAAGAAAATAAATGTAAACTTCTGACATGTTTTCTCAAACCTTTCAGGTTGCACATCTAAAAGCCAACGCAGTGTATAAAAATTGTTTCAGTGTGAGTTATGACTTATATTAAAAATCCACACACCATCCATATATATATATATATATGTAATATAGGGAACAAATATTACTTATTAATGTTGTTGTAAAATAACAGGAGTAACAATGTTGAGAATATAGACTGTATATAGAAATAAATGCAGCAACCGGGTCTCAAAAATGAGGCTGATGTGGATGTGTAACAAAAAGTGCAATACTCACAATGGCCACTAGATGCTGGATACAAAAATACTCTGGTTGCAATTGACTTCAATTCAAAAATCAGCATTTTCAAGCAAGAAAGAGTTTATACATTTTTCCACAAGTCATTATGATGTCAAGCAAATTCTTCTTATCAGTGATCTGGTGCCCATCTGAAAAATAAATTATGATTAAGGAGATAATAGGTTTTGAAAAAGAGGAAGATTAAAGGGCGTGGTTAGTTTGACAGGTCTGTTCTCCAATGAGAGCAGCTGTGAGCCACACACTGGGCGGTGTCCTCATGTTCAATGGTCAGAGCTGCTTCCTCACTCCTCCCTTCATATCCAAATATGGTCACTTCTGGCTCCAAACAACCAACATGGCAACATTTACTGTATTTTCCAGACTATTGAGCGCACCTGTCTATAAGCTGCTATTGAATTTATTCGAACAGTTTCATGTGGTCCACTCTGACCGGGTCTGATGTGACGAGGCTAAATGTATCAGCGGCACGGAGCTTGCTAGCTTGTAAAAAGCCAACAAGCTTCATGCCGCCGATACATGAGAAACACCGGTGTTTAAAAAAGTAGCGGCTTATAGTTCAGAAAATACAGTATATATGTTTTCACCCCTGTTGGTTTAACAAGATAATGTTGCAATTTTACCACACGGAGGCAACAATGTCCAGTCTATAGCATCAGTACAGGTGGATTAAGCTTGGACAGAGGTTGGTGCTGTCTAACTAATCTGCAGTTATTCTGTGTAAATCACTGTTATTAGAGACAAAAGCTGGATATAGACGCTAATGGTCTCCTGAGGTTGAGTTGCTCTTCTGGTTTTCTTCCTTCATTACACTGATGGGTCACTGTCATTAATATGTGAGTGTGGTGACCCTGTTTCTGATGTGTGTCCCACAGATCTGAATCCTGATGACACTTCAGAAACGTTTTGAAACAGCAGCCAGGTGAGCTGTTGTTGTGACTGAAGCTCGTCCAACATTAAAGCCCCTTTGAGCGTCGCTTGGATCAACTGTACCTGCACAACATTTTCATACAAGCTGCAGAGCATAATCAGATATTAACTGGTACAACACAGCGTGGGAGCATCTTCCCATAGACTGTATGGATAATGGACAAAGCTAATGTGATGTCACCTGCTGGTTTGTGGACTCACACTTTGAAGCCAGGAGTTTGACATTTACCGTATTTTCCGGACTATAAGCCGCTACTTTTTTCTGATGCTTTGAACCCTGCGGCTTAAACACCAGTGTTTCTCATGTATCGGCGGCACGAAGCTCGTTAGCTTTTTACAAGCTAGCAAGCTCCGTGCTGCCGATACA